>ONZH01028433.1:0-14044 GCA_900303285.1 Rhinella marina | reverse complement strand
CCGGCTATCTGTGAATGCCGGACCCCTGCCGCTGATTGGGGGAGGACGCAGCTCCTGCGCCCGCCAGATCAGCTTGATTTACATGTACATCACTGGTCCTTAAATCACGGCCAGCTATGACATACACGTACGTTAGGGTTAACCCCTTAAGGACCCTTTTCTTATAATACTGCTTAAAAGGGGGTTGAACTGAGCAGGAACAGGGCAGCGGCCCTGGAGGAGGACTGCAGCCAGGTCATTTTAGATTTTTGTTTGTTTGTTTTATCTAATTGTGCACACCTTTTGAACACTTAATTTTGAAGGATCTTTTTATATTGTCCAAAAAAAAAGGTTAACTTTTTTTGTTAAGTTTTGTAAATTGCTCCATTAGTCTGTATAGAAATCACTATATCACAGTTGAGTGCTGCCATCTAGTGGCCTGAACTGGGATATACTAACAATGAGCCTGGGAGCCGAGTACAGGCTGTGGCTTATTTATAGAACAGGGGTGCTTTTCCCAGTGTCCGCTGATGGCAAGCGCACCTGAAGAGGAATCCCACGCTTCCGTTTTTTAACACTCTCAGATGCTTAGAGTGAGGGGAGGGGGCATGTGATGTATTCTGGGGCCATGAGGGTGAGATCTGTGTGAGGAGCTTTATGGGGGTGTAAATCTGTGAGGGAGAGCCGAAATTGACAGAATGTAACTGTGTTGTTAGTACATTATTACAAGATTTAGGGTCCCACTTTTGATTTTGCCCAGGGCCACATTTTGTCTAAAACTAGCCCTGAATGTTAGAGAGCGCTATGTCCATTTTTATACTTTCAGTTCTTGTCATGGGCTATATGATTGTCACGTTTTGCTCTATTTTGTTCTGGTTACTGCGAAGTTATGTGCATGTAGACCTAAGCCGCACATCTAAACTCTGCACATCTAGTACTTTTATTTTTAAGTGTGGTACAGTATGATTTCGTTTTTATTTTATAATTCAGGATTTGTGGAGTATCATAATACTGTCGTATTGTGAAAAGTTTAATGGTTAGCTGTCCACTGCATCTACACTTTGGAGGCATTTCAATGTCTGCACATCATTATAAGTTGTCTAGCATAAATAACACAGTACCTCAAATCTTGAATGGAATTCCTGCAGGTTCTGGAACGTTTGCAAGCAGGTAGGATCCAACATATTGTGCTGATCGAGTACATCATACATCAGGAAATCTACAAATGTAATCTTCGGGACAGAAATGAAGTGGATGTATTTGGTGATACATAGTTCTACCTTCCCATTTATACATAAGTTTTCTAGTATCAATAGCACATAAAAAAAATATGTACCTGTACCTCGTTACAATTTATTTACCTTGTCCCCAACAAACCAGTGCCTTTCTCCCAAAAAATCGAGAGTATCTTTCCAAGACAGTCGGTAGCTTTTCAAGATATGGTCCCTTCAGCTGTTCCTGAAAAAATTGAAGTTGGGGTATGATTTCTATATCCTTTTTTAGATACAGTGGTATCTGTCATTTATGCAAAAATTAGTTATTTGTAATCTGAATTTAAACCAATATGTAGTTAAATGGATTGTGCAGCCAGTGCATATTGATTGCCTATCCTCAGGATAGTACACACAGTGTAATCTTGAAGAGTAAGTTTCACTCACACTCACACTGCCTCCTCTTTAAACAGCTGATTGGCGGGGAAGTGACAGAGAAGTTTGAAACCCTGCTGATCAGATATTTAGGACCTATCCTGGGTATAGGTCATCATCAATACGTACTGGCAGCTTGACCCCTTTGAAGTGGTTGCCAGGGTTTTTAAGAAATTTCTGTAAGGACAGGACATGATATAAAATAAAAAAGAAATTGCTTATGCAGTATACGAACCTTAATTCCGCCACCGCAGCTCTGGTGGTCCCTGACAGCCTACAGAGATTATGTCGCGTACATCATTCATATGACCAGTTCAGTGGAATTAAGAGGCGTGTGTAAGCAATTTCTTTATTTAATACCATTTCCTTCCCTTAAAATATTAAAATCTTGGACAACCCCTTTAATATCATGCTGTAAGAGGAGACATGCTAATGTTTGAATGCTGGCCCAAATCAAGAGCAATACAATTCATGGAAATCTTTATCACAGATTTTTTTTTTTCAACCGAGCAGCGCAGCCACTGTGTTTAGCAAGTCATAAAATTTTAGGTGTTGTATTTATTATATGGATCCTGATTTCATTCATGTATTGGAACATAAGCATTTCCACCATTAACAAGAAAACACTGCAATACATTACTGAGGGCTGAATAACCCGCTTTATCCAAAAGAACAAAGTTTCTTGACATTCTAGAAGAGGAGAACATCTCTACAAGCTACAAGTATTTTTGTGAATTCACACACGTCAGGTTTGTTGTCGGGTCTATGAACTCATCTGCTTGTGGCAAAAACAATCCCATTTAGAAACTGATTTTTAGATGCAGAAATTTCTGCAACAAATCTGCAGTGTCCAAAAATACCCTTAGTCTCTTAATCATATTTTTCTACCATGCATCAGTATTGTCCTTTAGGTGCTGTGTGATTACCCTCACTCAAAAGGAGCAATTCTGATTCCAGGTGATGTCACCCCAGGATCCCTGCTTAGCAGCATCTTAAGTCAGGCCACCCCCATGGTCAAACTTGAAGTATCTGTCCAGGGGAAAAACTTACCCTGTTGGTGTGCAGCTTCTCTCATGGGTCTGCCATGTAAAGGAGCTGGTGCCTGTCCAAAAATCAAAATGCTTAAAAGGGGTTGTCTAGCTTTTACTAAATGATGGCCTGTTTCTCAGGATAGACCATTACTAGCTGATTGGCAAGGGTCTAACGCCCCAAACCCCTGCCGTTCTGCTGTTCAGCTATAGCTCTGGCATTGAAAGCACACAGCTCCATCCACTGTGCAGTGGGTGGAGCAATTAAGAACAGTGTTGCTCTAATTGAATACAATCAGTGTGTTGTCAGACCCCGCTGACCAGCAAGCAATGGCCATTACTGAGGCTAGGCTGATTTTGGGTTTAGTCCACTGAGCAGTCCTGTCAGTGATTGACAGCTACGCCTGTATGCATTCTTATACAGGAAAACTAGTCACTTATTGATAAGCCGGCCACGTGACTGTTGAGCCTAAAATGAGAAGAAATTTATGCGAAAATAATACAATTATACTGCATCTTTTGCAATAAACCTATTTATCATTCTGCTCGGGTCCTTCTGCTCTATAACATGCTGCTTGAAAATTGCAATGCATTTTAACTGAGGGTTCACTTTAACCACCTAACTGTTTTGCCCGAGTCCAGCTTGTACAGTGTGAAAAGTAGCTAACTGGAGGGGGGAGGGCTTCTTTAGATGGTGATATTTCCTCAATGGTAGCAGCTAGAAACATGAAACTGGTCTTGTCTGAAAGCTGACAGCCCAGGCTTTTATACAAGACAATGACAGCTAAAGTCCAAGCAACAGAGGAGAAATCAAGTCAAGAATAATCGCGAGTAAAAACTGTTTTTACTTTCATTTTCAGCTCCATTCACATCACACCAATTTCTATTAGTGACATTTTTCTCTGTCCTGAACATATTGCTGTCATTTGTATTGTCTGAAAGCTTGGCATGTCTGCTTTCAAACAAGATCAGTTGCATGTTTCTAGCTGCTACCATTCAGGAGGTAGCAGCATCTAAAGCAGCCCTCCCCACTCCAGTTAGCTACTTTTCCCACTGCTGGAGCTCCACTCTGGCAAAACAGGAGGTTAAATGGGAAATCAATTTCACTCAGTAACCTACCCCTAAATGGCACAAATCACAACTGCCTATAAACTCCAATACAACATTTCTCCACATAAAGATACAGTCCTTCCCCCATCTAGGTTTTACTTACAAAGTTACGGTGGTATGCAATAGTAAAAAGCCGCAACCGAAAATCCATGACTTCATTTTCAATAAGTGATACAAGGGTCTTTTCAGGGTCAGTATTTCCACCTGCAAAGCACAGCAATACTTACTTACTTATCCAAGTGATTCTGAAATTGCCTTTTGAAAATTATCGTACTTCGCGTTAGTGGCAAATTTGGGTAGGTATGCTATATTTTAAAAAAAAATAAAATTCAAAATTTTCTAAGGTTTGGAAGAATTAGCAATTTTCTAAATTTGAATTTCTCTGCTTTTACGACACCTCACAAAATAGTTATTAACATTCACCATATCCCTACTTTAGGTTGTCTTCATTTTGTAAATATTTTATTTTTTTGAAAGCTAGAAGGCTTAGAATTTTAGAAGCAATTTTTCAAGAAAATTTCCAAAACAGACTTTATAAAATTAAGATATGTAATGCAACATATTCACACATCAGAATAAAAATGACAGATGTTGAAAGCAATCAATACATCTGCAGTATGACAATATGAGAAGAATAATATAGATATGGAAAACATAGAAAATAACATTAAAGGGGTTGTCCAAGTTATGAAAAAAAAAATATAGCACTGTAAATCTGATGGGTAGCAATATATAACTAAGTTAAGCAAGTTTTAGGCAAAAAAAATCCATATTTCCTCATTTCCCTGGTTCTCTTCTGGTCTTTGTTTACATGCAATAACAACAATCTCAGCCCCTCCCCCTTCTCCCCCCTCTTGCAAAGGGAATGAATACAAGTGCTGAATGACAAGTCTGCCTGCTGGAATATCAGCAGCATGTTGTATGTGTAGGACTACAAGTCCCAGCTGTACAATGACAATGCTGATACACACAGGAAATTCTCCCTACCTGTTCTTGTACAATACAATTCCTCTACAGCTCTTGTGCCCAGCATTTGTCTCCTCTCACTGCTGCAGCTACTGTTTGTTCTAAAGCCTTGAGCCCTCAGTGTGTTCTGGCTGAAGGGGTTAATATTTTATCTGAAGGAAACCAGGGAAGAGCAGATAGCAGCCCTGCAGAGGAAGGGGGCGTGGCAGTGACGTCTGGTGTACAGACTGTTATCTGAACTCTGAGGCTTGTGAACGAAACATCACAGAGCAGAGAGATAAGGTGACATCACAGGTCATGTGACCCTCAGTCAACTCTGAGAAACCAGCAGCTTTGGAAACACAAAGTATATGGGAAAGTTGTTATACCTGACAAGTTAGAAACATATAAAGAACAAAAAAATAACTCGGACAACCCCTTTAAAAAGCAATAAAGAAAATAACATAGTTCCCTGAAGTCTTAAGAGGAATGAAATTTGGAGAAGGAAAGAAAGTCATTGGATGTTTTCCTTGAGCTAGGGGCTCTCCTGAAAAAAGATATTTGTTGTAGAAATACCAGAATGGATTGAACGCCAAGGGAAGGGGTGTTGCATATGTAATTTGAGCCAAGAAGACAAAGTTTTCCAAAATGTGTTACGATTGTGACATTCCCAGCTCAGAAGCTCCTCTATTTTGCATATTGCATATTGTATCAAGAACCACTCCGAGATATTAGGTGGTTGCGACGATCTCCTTAATACATAGAGATTCTATTTGCTTCCAGTATGGCTGATAATGGACATGCACCAGATATGGTGGTAGATAAAGATCCTGTGTGCTTATGCCTTATTGAACTCAATCTCCAAACACAGATCAGGGATGGTCGGGTATATCATATGGATGAATTCTGGGGTCCTTTAGTCAGCATCTTGTAGGAATTTTCCAGTATTTTCACAGATTTAGAGCCATGCGGATGTTTCATAGTTCACAGGGTCTCTTCTTTGGTGAAGACTGTACTTACCGTAGTTCCCCCTCTCATGCCAAAAGAACACTAGGTTTGGCTGGGGCTTTGGCAACAAAAGAGGAGACCTTTTGGGAGATGTGTCAATAAAACATTGCTCCAGCCAAGATGGTTCAGCTACAGACTAATACCTGTATGTTTTCAGGAATTGTTGACAAACATCACAAAAATGTGAAATATGTAGAAAAGAGTCAGTTGTACCATCAGTCAATAACGTATCAAGGTCTAGGGTTTGTTTTGTTTCTAAAAGAATCAGCTATAGAACTGGTAGTCAACCTATCCCAAAATGATTGCAACCGTTAAGTACCTGTTATTAAGTGTGGGAGTAACCTCAGTGGAGTCAGAGATGAAAAAAGGCATGAGTTAGGTAGGGAAGACAAAAATGCATGGAAGACTGTTATTGTTCTTTGTATAGTTGGACTAAGCTTGGCGGATAAGGGGCATGGTGCTAGAGTGCTCCATAGGTGGGTTGTCGGTTCACTGGAAAGAGAGCCATGTATATAAGGAAATGCCTGTGCAACGTTTGTCACCATCAATAGAAGGTCGTCCACAAAAGCAACTGTCTTATGAATACATGCCCCCAATTAGAAATACATTGATATATTTAGATTGTATAATTTTCTTGCAATAAGGTCTCCATAGTCAATGTAAATAAAGTAGGTGATAAGGGAGCACCCCTGATGTGTTCCATTGGTGATAGAGAAGGATGGTAAAAGAGTGCCACTGATTTTCAGCGTAGCAGTTGTGTGGCTGGGAGTAAAATGTATAATCTCTAGTGAAGGGGGTTTTGGATGTGCCAGGCATCTGTCAAATCCAAGCTATATAAGCATCTCCTAAGTTTATTAAGAAGATTTTAAGAGATGCACGATTGATTAGATGCACGACTACCAGCAGAAAGGCTCTTCCCCGCTCCAAACAAGCGTCTTCTCTTTGCAAGTCTTTTTCCAGTCCACACATAAAGGTAGGCAAGGTTTTCGGCTTATTAACCCCTTGTATGGCAGAAGTCCGGTCTCCCAAACATGGCGCCCACTGCACATATTTTAAATAGCATATAGCAAATAGCATATAAGGCTGATCGCATACGTTTTCCCTTTCAGATGCCGTGGTCAAATGTGACTACGGCATCTGAGCAGTCCAGAAGCGGAAGCGACGAGCTTCTGCTCCGGTAAACATTGGGGAAACTGTTATGCCCTTTCCCTGCATGCTCCCGCAAAGAGGGCTGGACTGGGGAATGTCACGAGTCCAGCCCTGTAGATGCGTTGCACATGCGACTCTACATAGACTCCTTGAACCTCAAGCAGGCTTTACAGTCTATTAGATGATGATTATACCAATACAACTAATGATACATACGTTCAAATCACCCCCCTTTCCTTGAAATAAAAATACTTAACCAATAAAAATAAAAAATCTTGGGCATCGCCGCATGTGAAAATGCCCATATAATTAAAATATAACAATATTTATGGCATACGGCAATGGCATAACGAGAAAAAAAAATAAAAACAACCAATTTGCCTTTTTTTGTCACTTTAACTCCAATAATTTTTTTTTTTTTATAAAAAGTGAGTGATCAAAAAGTTGCACACACTTCAAATTGTTATCACTGAAAAGTACAGATTGCCCCGCAAAAAATGAGCCCCCACACGTCCCTGTACACAACTACAAAAAAGTTATAGGGGGTCAGAATATGGTGATAAAAAAATTTTCTCTCAGGTTTTAATTTTTTTCCCAGTATTAAAACGCAAGAAAAATTATACAAGTGTGGTATTGTACTGACCTTGAGATTTTACTGCATAGTTTACGGTGTTAAAAAAAAAACAAAACCTTTGTCAGAATTGCATTTTTTCCCAATTCTACCCCATTTGGAATTTTTTTTTCCACTTCACACTACATGGTATGCAACCGTAAATGGCACCATTAGAAAGTAAAACTTGTCCCGCAAAAAATAAGCCCTCATAAGGCTATATGAACAGGAAAAATAAAAGAGTTAGGACTATGGGAAGGCTGGGAGTGAAAAACAAAAACGCAAAAATGGAAAATCTCAGGGTCCTCTGAGGGTTAAAAGCCTTTCTCAAGCCATAACATAATGAAATCATCAAATATGTGTGGACTGGAATAAAACTTGCAAAGAGAAGACGCTGTGTACAATCTTCTTTATTTTCAATAGTTTGGATCGAGTATGAGTGTGCCCCAGAACTAAGTTTGGTGGTACAGTAAATATACCTTCTATTGAGTTATCAGAGAATGAAATTAAAGGGGTATTCCCATGTCACAACTGTAGTTTGTATAGTTAGATATATAGCCATACCAATAATTTTACTAATCGAATGTATTTATATAAAATGTACCGTTTAGAATACCTATTTGTATATTCATTGTCCCACACACACACACACCAGTCAGGCCGTTGCCCCTGGTTACAACCACCACAGCTGTGTAGTAGTGGTGGCCGCTGTTGCGGACAAGTATAGGACATATTTTATTTTTTTATGCGGAGCCGCGTCACGGAGCTGGCTCCGTGCGGCAGCTACCCGCTCTCATAGAGGTGAATGGGGCCGCATCTATTCCCGCAATATTGCGGAATAGATGCGGACCCATTCATACAGTCGTGTGAATGGGCCCTTAGAAATTGATTTACAATATTAATCTAGGATTACGTGCATTTTTTCCAACAAAACTGATAATGCTGTAGCTATTAGAAGTAATGTGAAGATGATGTGTTTTGAAAGACTATGATCCAAGACTTAAAAGTAATTTTGTCACCCCACAGGAAAACCACTTTGTGGAGTCATACATTGATATGGCGACATGCAGGGTGGCTGAACTGAGGACTGGAATATTACCAAGAGGTAATAATCTATCTAAATCGGAGAGAGATGCATTAAAACAATTGATGGAAAATAAAAAAATATACTTTTAAACAGGCAGATAAGGGAGGTGCACTTGTGGTGATGGATACATCGAAATACAAGGGAGAGGTGCAGAGACAAGTAGAGGATGAGGAATTGCATACGAAACTTAATATGGATCCTAAGTTTTAGATTAGGAGAGAAATAGAGAAGAAAGTGAACAAGCCCTAGAGAAAATACAATTACACCAGTATGCTCCCAAACATACATACATAAGGATGTAAAGGACCCTCAGACCTTTTGTTTCGGGCTGGAGATCTATCTTTAATCCGAATGCAATATTTTTGGATGAAGTACTTCAATGCTTTGCCAAAAACTGCACCCTCCTACATAAGAGATACTTCTTATTTTCTGGAAAAACTGAAGGAAGTGGTGATCTCAGATGACTGTTGACAGATGAGATGTTATTTGGTGACATTTGATGTTACATCATTATATACATCTATTAAACATGAATCAGGTTTGGATGCCGTCAATGCAATGCTGGCTAGCTCTGGGTGTGCTCCTCCCTGTGCACGACTCAAGCTGTCATCCTCTGGAGGAATTGTTTCCTCTTTGGGGACAAGCTCTATTGGCAGAGGCGGCGCATAGTGATGGGGTCAAATGGTGCCCAAACTTATTCGGTTGGTTTCTGCCTGTGGTGCCGTCCTTTGAGCAGGAGGGTTACCATGTGGATATGATGCCTGATGCTTATTGGACGAGAGCTGGCACATACGCGCACACGGAGAAAGTATGACGAGGGATGTATAAAGCCAGATACTTTCTTTGCCCTTTTAAATAAAGCTTTGTGAAAATGACATCATGGGGCACGTGCAATTCATGCTAGAAGGCTGAGTGGATATGATGTAATGACAAGCACAGCTGAATAGTGGAGACGCCAGAGGAGCACTGATGCAGCCCACAAGTCCAGGTGCACAACACAGCACATCATGCTTTTAGATTAGTGGAGGATGTTTCAGTCCACATTATGCATTTGTTTGTGATTGGTGCTGAGATAAACACAGTTATATGCCCATTGTGGATTGGTGTACTATGGGTCACAACCCCTTTCTGTTTATGTATTTAAATTGGCGATTTCATTGTTATATTATTGCTTGAGAAAGGCTTTTAATAATCCGAAACTTTGCCTGCCTTTATGTATGAACTGGAATAAAACTTGCAAAGGGAAGACGCATGTCCCATGATTAATAAAAAAAAAAAAATGGCAATCAGACATCATATAGTACATGACAATCTATTTCTAACAAAGCTTGAACCAGCCCTGTACCTCACATGGATCCAGGGATCACCCAGTTCATTGTTCTGCTAAATTTATATCACGCTGACAGCTCAATGGAAGTGTCATTTAAAAACTCAATAAAAACTAAAGTGGGCATTATATCTTATATATATATATATTATATGATATATATGTCCTACTCTATATACTATATTTATAATATATATATATAAATATAATATGGTCTTTTTAAGATCTGTGTCCCCGTTTTCTTAAAGAAACTACTTTTGTAATATGCAAATTACCTTCACTAGGTGCAAGGGGCGGTAACCCTGCACCTAGTAGCGCCGTTTTACCCACCTTCTATATTTCGTCATCAGCGCTGATTGACAGAGCGAGCTGCCTGGCCCTATCTGCAGCTGGCCCTGTCGGCGCTGCAAATCGCCTTCGGCGCCGTGGGTCCATCATTCGGCGCAGGCGCAGTGAGTGCAGCTGGCTGCCGGCTTCCTCACTGCGCCGATGACGTCACACTACACCCGGAAGAGAAGGCGGCGCAGGCACAGTGAGGAAGCCAGGAGCCCGGCAGCCAGCTGTATTCACTGCGCCTGCGCCGAATGACGGACCCACGGCGCAGGCGTGGGATTTGCAGCGCCAACAGGGCCAGCAGCAGATAGAGCGAGCTGCCTGGCCTGTCAATCAGCGCTGGTGACGAAATATAGAAGGTGGGGAAAATGGCGCTACTAGGTGCAGGGTTACCGCCCCTTGCACCTAGTGAAGGTAATTTGCATATTACAAAAGTAGTTTTTTTAAGAAAACGGGGACACAGATCTTAAAAAGAAGACCATATTAGACATCAGGTGACATTTGTGCATTGCAAATGTCATCTGGTTTAATATGGTCAAACATGGTGACAGAAACCCTTTAAGTCAATGGAGCTGAGCTGCAATACCAAGCGGAACCACTATATGATGTATGACACTGTGCTTGGAAAACTGCTATTTTTTTTTTTTTTTTTTTTTTTAAACGCTACAGTTTTTTAATCAGTTATTTAGCCAAAGACAGAACTTGATTCACAAGAAGGGGGAAATGTAAGTGGCAACACAAGCTGTATTAAAACCACCATTATAGAGAAGTTTCTCCAAAAGAGAGACTAAAACATAATAAGACAGCTTTTAATGAATTTAAAGTCCATACTCACATAATCCATGCTTGCCGGCAATGTAGCGTAGAATAGTGTTACTCTGTGTCAACTTAACGTCTCCATCCAAAAGGTAGGGCAACTGTGTAACACAAAATATGTATTATCACCAATTTGGCTTTCAAATGCATACCATATTTCAGGACTATTAGATGCACTTTTTCTTCTCCAAACTGCACTGAAATCTTCTGCTGCATCTGCCAGGACCTTCTAGCCAAACAGTCCATGCTGTACCATGTCCTTCTCTTAACAATTACAAGGAGCCAGTCTCACTATACACATCCCCCATCAACCTCACTCTGTATTATGCAGTACTAGTCGAATAACCCGGCATTGCAAGGGTCCATTCCATTTGATGTTTGTTTGTGGTTGAAAGATATCCACAGCGCCCCCATAATAGTAGTGACAATAGTGATATCCACAGTAACCCAAAACATGAATGAGTGGGTTGTTATGGAAACTTGGTGTAAAACTGTGTGCATGTCAATAAGGTTAAGAGTGAAGGACCTGTAAATTTCTGTTGGCCAACAGGGTTCATATGATGTGTGTCAGCGAGGCTAAGAATGAAGAACCTGCGTGCTTCTATTGATTAAAATGGGTTATGTGATGCTTTTTTGTGAATATTAAACCGGTTGTCTCACTTGCAAGGTGCTCATAACCATGGAAACAAGCAGTGTATAAAGTGATGGAAAAATGAATCAAGCCATCATCGGAGGTAATATGGACAATCACAATACATTAGTAAGTGCCTTGTATTAACTTTCTCTACTTAAAGAGAACCTGTCATCTCCAAAACACCCCCTGAACTAGAGTAAGTGGTGTATAGTGTAAGTGATGCTGAATCCGAATATGTAAGTTATCTTCATACTTGCTTCTATTCCGACGCTGTGCTCCCACAAACCAGCAGTAAAATGCACTCACTGGACTCCGGTGCTCACTCACATAATGGAGAGGACTCAAAGAAGAGTCCTCTCAATGCATTTTACTGCAGGTTTGTGGGAGCACAGCGTCAGAATAGGAGTATGAAGATAAAAAGTACATAATCGGATTCAGCATCACTTACACTATACATCTCTTACTCTAGTTCAGGGGGTGTTTCTGAGATGACAGGTTCCCTTTAATAAATGCCATTTGCAGAAATGAGGCAACCCTTTAAGAATGGTAGGTCCTAAAGAGCAGAAATCCAGTCTAAAACCTTCGGATGATTTACCTATATGGTGCAGACGGAGGTGATGGCAATAATGACATATACAATATACAATATATACAGAGTGGAGGTGAAGGGGAGAATGAGGCTATACAATATAAATACATACAGCATAAACTGAGTGGAGGTGATGGGGGAATGAGGGTATACATAGAGTACACACTGAATGGAAGTGGAGGAGGAGAATGGTGGTATACAATACACATACTATATACAGAGTGGCTGTGATGGGGATAAATTAGGGTATATAGCATATACTGCAGTGAGGGAATACAGTATATATAACCTCACTGTCCCCTATAACTGTCCACTCAGTATATACAATACGGTATGTATACCCTCATTCACCCCATCCACCCTCTATACTCTCACTGTCCACCATCACCTCCACTATTGATATACTATATACCCTCACTGTCCGCTATCATCTCCATATACTGTATACCCTCACTGTCCATATCACCCCCACTCATGTACTGTATACCCTCATTGCCCCCATAACTTCCACTCTGTATATACCATATACCTTCAGTGCCTCCCCACTGTACTGGACCTGCTGTGGCAGGCTAGACATATTGTCCAAAGACTTCATGGGAGGACATGTTGTAAATGGCTGTGGATGAGGGCACAATGGCTGGCAATATACATAAATCACCAAGGCTCAAAAAGTAAAGGGGCACTGTGGCTGGCATACTGATGTGGTATCAGGACATATAATGTAAAAACAAAAAATTCCCTATTTTTATCCTTCTTATTAGTGTTGCATCTTATATGGTCCAACAATATGGTAAATCCTGCTCACTACTCACATGACACAAATCCATTGAGTAACCCCCAAATATTTAATTTAGGCCACTTTCACACTAGCATTAATATTTTCCGGTATTGAGATCCGTCATAGGGTCTCAATACCGGAAAAAACGCTTCTGTTTTGTGCCCATTCATTGTCAATGTGGGACAAAACGTAACTGAACAGAACGGAGTGCTCCAAAATGCATTCCGTTCCGTTCTCATAACGGAGAGCAAGGTTTTCTTTCCATTCTGGGATGCAGAGCAAAACGGATCCGTCATGACCCACAATGCAAGTCAATGGGGACGAAACAGGGGGACACAATATAAAACAGATATGCCCCCCATTGACTTTCAATGTAGTTCATGACAGATCTGTCTTAGCTATGTTAAAGATAATAGAATTGGATCCTTTCATAACGGATGTAGATGGTTGTATTATCAGTAACGGAAGCATTTTTTGCTGAACCCTGCTGGATCCAGCAAGAATGCTAAAGTGAAAGTAACCTTAATTTGCAATCAATGATTGTTCCTTTCATCAAGTTTACGTACATTAGGAAAGTCCAAGCCCAGCTTTTCCTTCTCATTCAGCCATTGACTCTTGTCATAGTCTGGGGCTTTAAGAAGAAATGGAAACATTAGTGGCACAGAAATTTGACGTTTATAGTTTCCCTAACAGCGCAACTTTCAGTTCTGCATACAAGACCCCCAGGATGTAATAGTACCATTACTGTAAGTAGATCATTCCCACAAATGATTAAACGCTGGCAATGGGTCAGGCAAAGAAGCTGTGCCTGCGCGATCACCAATGGATGTCAGCTGCAACTACAGCAGATCTCCTACTGGAATGGCCAAGATCAGTAATAACCGCGATCCAGACCATTTTATTCCTTAGATTCTGTAGTCAATAGCAACTACAGAATCTAGATGAATTGAAAGGAGAAGAGGGTTCCCCCAAGTCCTAAAGTGGTGCCCCCAAGGAAATGGTAGG
>ONZH01028432.1:0-34430 GCA_900303285.1 Rhinella marina | reverse complement strand
CAGTATTGGGCCCTATTCTCTTCAATATATTTATTAATGACCTTGTAGAACGCTTGCATAGTAAAATATCAATTTTTGCAGATGACACTAAACTGTGTAAAGTAATTAACACAGAAGAGGACAGTACACTGCTACAGATGGATCTGGATAGACTGGAGGCTTGGGCAGAGAAGTGGCAGATGAGGTTTAACACTGACAAATGTAAGGTTATGCATATGGAAGGAATAATGCAAGTCACCAGTACATACTAAATGGTAAAAACATTGGGTAACTCTGACATGGAAAAGGACCTAGGAATTTTAGTGAACAGCAAACTAAGCTGCAGAAACCAGTGTCAGACAGCTGCTGCCAAGGCCAATAAGATAATGGGTTGCATCAAAAGGGGCATAGATGCCCGTGATGAGAACATAGTCCTGCCACTTTACAAATCACTAGTCAGACCACACATGGAGTACTGTGTACAGTTCTGGGCTCCTGTGAACAAGGCAGACAGAGCAGAGCTGGAGAGGGTTCAGAGGAGGGCAACTAAAGTCATAGCTGGAATGGGTGGTCTACAGTACCCAGAAAGATTATCAAAATTAGGGTTATTCACTTTAGAAAAAAAGACGACTGAGGGGAGATCTAATAACTATGTATAAATATATCAGGGGTCAGTACAGAGATCTCTCCCATGATCTCTTTATCCCAAGGACAGTAACCATGACGAGGGACATCCTCTGCGCCTGGAGGAAAGAAGGTTTGTTCACAAAAATAGAAGAGGATTCTTTACGGTAAGAGCAGTGAGACTATGGAACTCTCTGCCCGAGGAGGTGGTGATGGTAAGTTCAGTAAAAGAGTTCAAGAGGGGCCTGGATGTATTTCTGGAGGGTAATAATATTACAGGTTATAGTTACTAGATATGGGTTGTTGTTGATCCAGGGAGTAATTCTGATTGCCTGATTGGAGTCGGGAAGGAATTTTTTCCCCTAAAGTGAGGAAAATTGGCTTCTACCGCACAGGGGTTTTTTGCCTTCCTCTGGATCAACTTGTAGGAAAACAGGTCGAACTGGATGGACAGATGTCTTTTTTCGGCCTTATAAACTATGTTACTATGTTACTATAAAACTAGTTTAGTTGTTCATAGCAACCAAGACACCTCTTCTGAAGACTAAATTAATGTAATTCTTTTAACCTTTCCTCATAACTAAAACCCTCCATGCCCCTTTTTAGTTTAGTCGCTCATCTATGTACTTTTTCCAGCTCCAGGGCATACTTTCTATGCCCAGAACTAAACAGCGTGTACCAGATGAGACCGCAGCAAAGCTTTGTAAAGTGGCAATATGATGTCCCTTCCTCCAGGTCCATGCCACTTTTAATGCACAACAATATTATACTAGCCTTAGAAGCAGCTGATTGACATTGCATGACGTTATTTAGTCTATGATCTACAAGTACACCCAAATCCTTCCCTACAAGTGACTCCTAGTTTTACTCATCCTAATACACATGCTGTATGCAGATCATTAGTCCACAGATGTATAACTTTTCTTTTATCCACATTTAACCTCAAGTCTCCCTGTAATTTCAAGTGCCAAAGTCTACCTGTAATTTCTACACATCTTCCATAGACTGCCCTATACTAAATAGCTTGATGTCATCCACAAAAATGGAACCAGTACTATTAATCATATGTGATCATTAATAAATTAATTAAATAATAGTGGACCTAGCATTGGACCTTGGTTACACCCCTTATAATTGGGGACCATTCCAGAATAGGAATCACTGACCACAACTTGTAACAGTGAACCTTATAAATACTATAATGCAGAATGCTACACTATTCTGACTATGAAGAAATAACAGAAACCTAATAAAAAGACAGGACATTCGTTGTAAGACGTCTTCAGTGATGAGAATGATTTCCTTTGTGGAAAATCATTATAATTATTGCAAATATACTGCATATGTTTTTTGTACTGTAAAGAGAACCTATCATGTTATACATGCAGTCTGATCTGAATGCAGCATGTTATAGAGCAGAGGGATCTGATCAGATTAGTGTATAGTTCTGTGGAACACTCTTCATTATAGGTTACAATGTATTACTTTAAAATTCTGTTATTTCTATGTTTAGGAGTCCAGTGGGCAGTCCCAATCAGTGATTGACAGCTGTATCTATATGCACAGTCACAATCACTGGCTATGAACACCCACTGGACTCCTAAGCATAGAACTAGCAGGGATTTAAATAAAAGACAAAAATACAAGTTCCACTGAATATTTTCCCACAACAATATACACTCACCGGCCACTTTATTAGGTACACCTGTCCAACTGCTCGTTAACACTTAATTTCTAATCAGCCAATCACATGGCGGCAACTCAGTGCATTTAGGTTTGTAGACATGGTCAAGACAATCTCCTGCAGTTCAAACCGAGCATCAGTATGGGGAAGAAAGGTGATTTGAGTGCCTTTGAACGTGGCATGGTTGTTGGTGCCAGAAGGGCTGGTCTGAGTATTTCAGAAACTGCTGATCTACTGGGATTTTCACGCACAACCATCTCTAGGGTTTACAGAGAATGGTCCGAAAAAGAAAAAACATCCAGTGAGCGGCAGTTCTGTGGGCGGAAATGCCTTGTTGATGCCAGAGGTCAGAGGAGAATGGGCAGACTGGTTCGAGCTGATAGAAAGGCAACAGTGACTCAAATTGCCACCCGTTACAACCAAGGTAGGCAGAAGAGCATCTCTGAACGCACAGTACGTCGAACTTTGAGGCAGATGGGCTACAGCAGCAGAAGACCACACCGGGTGCCACTCCTTTCAGCTAAGAACAGGAAACTGAGGCTACAATTTGCACAAGCTCGTCGAAATTGGACAGTAGAAGATTGGAAAAACGTTGCCTGGTCTGATGAGTCTCGATTTCTGCTGCGACATTCGGATGGTAGGGTCAGAATTTGGCGTCAACAACATGAAAGCATGGATCCATCCTGCCTTGTATCAACGGTTCAAGCTGGTGGTGGTGGTGTCATGGTGTGGGGAATATTTTCTTGGCACTCTTTGGGCCCCTTGGTACCAATTGAGGATCGTTGCAACGCCACAGCCTACCTGAGTATTGTTGCTGACCATGTCCATCCCTTTATGACCACAATGTACCCAACATCTGATGGCTACTTTCAGCAGGATAATGCGCCATGTCATAAAGCTGGAATCATCTCGGACTGGTTTCTTGAACATGACAATGAGTTCACTGTACTCAAATGGCCTCCACAGTCACCAGATCTCAATCCAATAGAGCATCTTTGGGATGTGGTGGAACGGGAGATTCGCATCATGGATGTGCAGCCGACAAATCTGCGGCAACTGTGTGATGCCATCATGTCAATATGGACCAAAATCTCTTAGGAATGCTTCCAGCACCTTGTTGAATCTATGCCACGAAGAATTGAGGCAGTTCTGAAGGCAAAAGGGGGTCCAACCCGTTACTAGCATGGTGTACCTAATAAAGTGGCCGGTGAGTGTATATCAATCTGCTCAGCTTCTCCTGCTCTGTAAAATGCTGCCGGCAGATTGGACTGCATGTACAACACAGCAGGTTCCCTTTAGCTGGTTTAATGCTACTACTGTATGACCATCTATTGAACAAGAAAAGTAATTAGCAAGTTCCCAATTTGGGACAAATTTATATAAGATTGTTTTTTACTATGTACAGATCACGATAAACCCTTATTAGACAGGCAGTGCTTGCTCACAAAGCACTTTCACTAATATATTTATTATTCTAAAGGTATTTGTGCTAAAACAGCATTTTGATGATAAATGTTCCTAAAATATTCATCTCTTCAATACCTAATTATTCTAAACCAGAAGTCACAGCAGATTGACATGATAATGAAAAGCAGATTTCACAGAGTGGTTAGGAGGTGAGGCCATACAAATTCGATTTTCATATATTCCATTACTTTTAATAGATAATAATTACTTGTTCTGAATAATGTGCACTGAACAGAAACAAAAATGTTATATTCAGATTTTAAGTTATGATTGCTAATTAAATCCCAACCCAGTCATTCAGTCCCTGTGATAAATTATCTGCAACAAATAAGACCCCTTCACATAGCTTTCTTGCATATTTCTCCAGCATTTATTTTTTGCAGATATAATTAATGTAAAGAAACATACTGTTCAGATGTCACTGAACATGTGTATAGGATACAGGTTGATTTCTTTTTTCAAATGTGTTCAGTGCATAGTGCATGTTATGCTCTAGTCTTGGTGTCATTGTGGACACGTTACACACACATGTGAAACCACAGTTTTAGGCTTCATTCACACGTCCGTGTGTGTTTTGCGGTCCGCTAATTGCGTATCCGCAAAAAAAAAAGGATGACGTTCCGTATGGCATCCGTGTTTCTGTTGTTTTTGCAGATCCATTGTAACAATGCCTATCCCTGTCAGTAAAACGGACAAGAATAGGACATGTTATATCTTTTATGCAGAAGGGAAATACGGACCTACGGAAACGGAATGCACACGGAGTACCTTCGTTTTTTTTTTGCGGACCCATTAAAATGAATGGTTCGGTCCGCAAAAAACGGAACGGACACGGAAACAAAATACGGTCATGTGAATGAAGCCTTAGGGATTGATCACATTGAGTTAGAATGCCAACATCTAGACAAGAACATTTGTAAAAGCTGATAGCATAGTCTAGGGCTGGGACCTAGACTTTCTGGTTTCAGCACTCAGCACTCCAGCTGCTGTGAAACCAGAA
The DNA here is from genome assembly GCA_900303285.1 of Rhinella marina. NCBI lineage: Eukaryota > Metazoa > Chordata > Amphibia > Anura > Bufonidae > Rhinella > Rhinella marina. The sequence continues at coordinate 29,676 of ONZH01028432.1, read as the reverse complement.
CTCCCAGCATACGCTTATACTCGTCTGTTCTTGTAACTCCCATAGAAGTGAAATGAGGATTCTGGGAGTTGTAGTTTCAGAACAGCTGGAGTGCCAGAGGTTGCTGATCCCTGGTCTAGGGGTATGCCACCCATAATAAAACTGGGACATCCCATTCAAACATTGGCTAAAGCTCTTTATACATGTGGTACAAAGATAAAGCATTGAAGACCCCTTTTTCCACATATACTGGAAAAGAAAAGTGTGATATAAAACTGTAAAAAATATATTTGTATCGTGTTAGCCAGTAATTAGAAGATAAAAAAATTGAGATTCCTCAGTGGTTGGACCCTTTAATAGCCAACTGAAAAGATGATGTTGAATGCCAGCTTTTAAGGCTATTCAGGCCTCTTCCTCAGGCATCTTACTGTCTTAAAAGATGCCTGAGGAAAAGACATGCATAGTCTTGAAAGTTTGCAATTGTGTCATCCTCTTCAGTTAGTGAGGAATCTCTTTTGTTTTATCTTATATAAAACTATGTACATTCATGTTTATAAATATGGCAAATTTATAGGAAAAACTTGAGAAAAACTGTAGTATGCTACACTATTTTGACTTGTTAAAGCAAAATCTTAAAGGAATTTTCCAAATTTTTTTTACTGTTGATCTTTCCTCAGGATAGATCATCAGTATGTGATTGGTGGGGACCCAACTCATGGAGCCCCAAGAAATCAGCTGTTTGAAGAGGCCGTGGCTATAGGGCTAAGCTGTGCTAATTAACACAGCCGATATCCAATGGACAGAGCTGTGCTGGGTAAGCTGCAAGAAGGCCACAGCACTCGCCGGAGCACCTTGGCCTCTTGAAACAGGTCATCGGCTGAGTGCCAGGAGTCAGACACCCACCGATTATATACTGATCACCTATCTTAAAGATAAATCACCAGTATAAAACACTCAGAACACTGCTTTAACGTTTATTAATTTTTGTTGAAGAGCATATTAGCAAACAGATCACAATGTTTTCTCAAGTATCCATTTAGATGCTTTTGAAGAAAAAATGAAAAAGGATGATATTTTTGTTCAATTGTATACCAAAGCATTTGACACGGTACCATATAAAAGGTTAGTATATAAAATGAGAATGCTTGGCCTGGGAGAAAATGTCTGTATGTGGGTAAGTAACTGGCTCAGTGATAGAAAACAGAGGGTGGTTATTAACGGCACATATTCAGATTGGGTCACTGTCACTAGTGGGGTACCACAGGGGTCAGTATTGGGCCCTATTCTCTTCAATATGTTTATTAATGATCTTGTAGAAGGCTTGCACAGTAAAATATTAATTTTTGCAGATGACACTAGACTGTGTAAAGTAATTAACACAGAAGAGGTCAGTACACTGCTACAGATGGATCTGGATAGACTGGAGGCTTGGGCAGAGAAGTGGCAGATGAGGTTTAACACTGACAAATGTAAGGTTATGCATATGGGAAGGAATAATGCAAGTCACCAGTACATACTGAATGGTAAAATATTGGGTAACTCTGACATGGAAAAGGACCTAGGAATTTTAGTGAACAGCAAACTAAGCTGTAGAAACCAGTGTCAGACAGCTGCTGCCAAGGCCAATAAGATAAGATAATGGGTTCTGGGCTCCTGTGAACAAGGCAGAAATAGCAGAGCTGGAGAGGGTTCAGAGGAGGGCAACTAAAGTAATAACTGGAATGGGTGGACTACAGTACCCAGAAAGATTATCAAAATTAGGCTTATTCACTTTAGAAAAAAGATGACTGAGGGGAGATCTAATAACTATGTATAAATATATCACGGGTCAGTACAGAGATCTCTCCCATGATCTATTTATCCCCAGGACTGTAACTGTAACGAGGGGACATCCTCTGCGTCTGGAGGAAAAAAGGTTTGTACACAAACATAGTAGAGGATTCTTTACGGTAAGAGCAGTGAGACTATGGAACTCTCTGCCTGAGGAGGTGGTGATGGTAAGTTCACTAAAAGAGTTCAAGAGGGGTCTGGATGTATTTCTGGAGGGTAATAATATTACAGGTTATAGCTACTAGAGATGGGTCGTTGATCCAGGGAGTAATTCTAATTGCCTGATTGGAGTCGGAAAGGAATTTATTTCCCTAAAGTAGGGAAAATTGGCTTCTACCTCTACCTTTGCCTTCCTCTGGATCAACTTGTAGGATAACAGGCCGAACTGGATGGACAGATGTCTTTTTTCGGCCTTATAAACTATGTTACTATGTTACTATGTAACTGTGTACTTTCCTCTTTCGCTGCTGGTATTATATAAATGGAACCTAAGGCAACTTTCATATCACGGTATCTTGGTCAGTATTTGTAAGCTAAAACCAGAAGTAAAACAAAAAAAAGGTACAAAGTATAATAGAAGGATTTGTACCTCTTCAGTGTTTTGGAACTATTCCTGATTAAACACTGATGTAAAATACTGACGAAAGAACTGACATGTGTACAATGGCTTAAGATTGTGAGTGCTAGCACTGTGCATCCAGGGCGCAAGCTCAGATGTTTGCCTTTGTGTCCTGGATCTCCAAGTGAACTCCACTTTCAATTGCATCTTTATCCTCAGGACACAGATACAGTTGAATGCCATGACAGGGCAAGGACCTGTCTGCTCCCTGCTCTTCCATTTACTCTCATAGATCACAACCCACTTTAGGCCTGCATTCTTTAAGTCACTGGTATGAGACACCTATGCAGGTCAATGCAATGATGTCAGCCAGTGCTGACTAGATCCTGTCCCAGTATCTCATAGGCTGAAGTCCTGTAGAGACTATGAAAATGGAGTTAAGTGATTATTTATTTTATTTTTTATTGGGGCACTCTTTCTGTGTGAGAAACAGTAAGGGGAAACTACATGGTTTTATTACTTAGTGGGGCGCCATTACTGAGTGGAAGGGCACTAAGGGGGCCCTCTACAGGCACCAAGTGGCACTATAACTAAGCAAGGGTACTATGGGATATTGTTACTAAGTGGGGGCACCATTACTGACAGGGTGGGCACTAAGTCACACTATTACTGAGTGAGTGGACTAAGATGGAACATTTCTGTCTTAGGGGCTCTATGAAGGCTCTATTACTGAGAGGGTAGGTAATAAGGGTTACTATTAGTGAGTGGGACACTAAGAGGTCACCCTTACTGTATGTAGGATAAGTTTTCACCACTACTAGGGGCACTTCTAGTATGTATGGAGACACTTTTACTGTGGGCACCATTACAGTGTGTGCTGCACCATTCTTGCATTGGGGCATTGTTACTGTATGGGACACAAAGAGGGCACTACTGCTATGGGGACAAAAATGAACCTTTTTTACAGTGTAGTGTACTATAACTGTGAGTTTCACCAGTTGGGACAAAAATAAGAGTCATGGCCAGGAGAAGTCGTCGTGGCAGTCTGGACTGGATAAACAAGAAAAAGCAATGTGAAGAACTCTAGTTAGAGAACACATCACTTGTGAGTCACTGAATTTAATTGTATTGTACTGTATTCATTGCACTGTATTCACACATCATGAATATATTCTGCGGAGCACCAATGTAGAACTGGTATGTGTCCACTACAGTATTTTTGGTCATTATAATGTGATATTATTGGTTATATTTATTTTGGTGGCAGTTTTATGTAGTCTTTGTGAGGAAGTATTATTTGTTCCTTCTACAGTGGTATTATTTGGTAGTGTACAAGTATGTCTGAATTTTTTAAAGATATGCTATTAGTGTTAATCATGAGGCAAATTATTTGTGGGAAGGGCTGATGCATAGGGACAATAGGGACCTCCAATGATGATTTTCATAAAAAAAGTTAGAACCAGAAGCAGTATATCAAAGCGTGTTCTAAAATGTGCTTTACAGCTATGCTGTCTTCAACATATTTTTTAGGGTGGGGGCAAAACATATGCCTTGGGCTTGAACTAAATGTTTTTCTTTAGATTCTAGCTACACTCCTAGGCTTGTTTTCAATATACAGTATTTTGACAAGTGAGAGTAAAGCAGGGCAAGTCATTATGTAGCTGTAGTTCAAAACAATGCATGGATGTATTACATATTATGATATTTTTGACCTACCCAGTATGTTATATCTCCCATTTGAGTACCTACTTGGCTTTCTCGTAAGGAACTGTAGAAATTGGCAGACATCTCAGCATAATGTACAGCACATGTCCATGTTTTCACTCCTATAACACTCTGCTGCCCTTTAACTTTTGACTGATTTTTCTTTATTTTCAAGCTTTTAACTAACAGTCTGCCGAGGCATTGATTCTTTCACTTGCACCTGGCGACTTAATTGGTCACCTAGCAAAATATCAGATCCATCTTCAGTTCTGCTTTTGTCATTTTTCTCACCTCATCTATCATATATTTTATGCTGGTAAATCTGCCAGCTTCTTTTCAAGTGAAAAACAGAGCCAAGATAAAGAGATCTAGCACAAAGTATAATAATATGCTCTCAAAATGGCCTTTACTACATGTACAGTATATATACGGATAGGTTTGTTAAGGAAATCGTGTAATTTTTGTTAATTTTACCACCGTATTTTTCGCTTTATGAGACACACTTTTTTCCCCCCAAAGTGGGGGGAAAAAGTCAGTGCGTCTTATAAAGGGAATGTGACAAAATCTTGCAGAAGCTTTAATACATAAGCCAGCCCCCTAGAAGGAAGAAGTGTGGGGTGGGCAGCTGCAGTGAAATGTTCTACAGTGTTGGGCAGACGGTGGCAGTGAAGCATTCAGTGAAGTTTAATGCTGCCAGCCTGCATGTCTTTGCTCTGTAGCTGGGGTCCATTCCAGAGAGAGAGGAGCCATCATGGGCGGATTGGCCATAGACCTTACAGGGAAATATCCCGGTGGGCCGATGCCCATGGGGCCACCTGGATCCTTCTCATGACTGGCCAGTAGAAGTTTTTGGGGATGTATTTTGTGCTGCTGGCAGTATTTTGTGATGGACTGTGGTATTTGGCTCTCTTGGAGTGGTATCATGTGCCACAATATGGTATAGCTGGCCCTGCCTTCCATCAATTTGGACCTGACTACAAAACAGGGCCACTTTTAGTATTTTTTCCAGGGCCACTTTAAGTTCGCAGTCCGCCCCTGGGAGCCATTCTCCTCTGCCCTGCTGCCTTGCATGTCACGCTGATTGGGGGTGAGTGCTGGTGCCTCCTCCTGTCAGCTTACTACTTCTTATCCACAAGCACTGCTGCTTACAGGAAGAAGGAGGTTTACTGTCTCTCCTCTGTGTGAGCTTTGCTGTCGACTGGTATGTCTCCACCTCAAGTTCCCGGGTGAGTGGACAGCCAGGATATAAAGGGGCGCTAAGGGACTGACCTAGATGTTAAATATGTATTAAATATGACTATACATGGGTGTATTCCTATGGATGAGGAGGGGGGTTATAGTCACATTGAAAATAAACATTTAGGGGTACATTTATTAAGACCGGCGTTTTAGATGCTGATCTTAATAAAGCCCCTAGTTGTAGGTGGCATCCAGCACCAGTTTGGAATGCAAGACAGCTTCTGAGATCCGTAAAACAAGCGTAGAAAATGGTAACGCCCCCTTCCACGCCCACGACACACGCACAATTTTAGACCTGGCGTGAGCAAGGCGAATTTGCAGATAGTGGCATCTGCGCCTGAAATATGCCTAATTTAGGCATATTTCAGTATAACAAAAGACCCCTAAGACCGATAATGTTACCGTCGCTGCCCACTGTTTATAATAAATGTGAATATAACCCCCCTCATCCATAGGAATGCACCTATGTACTGCATTTTATGGGTGCATTCCTATAAATGAGAGAGGTTATAGTCACATTTATTATAACACTTAGACCAATAATGTTACAGTACCTGCACAGTGTTTATATTAAATGTGACTATAACCCCCCTTACATAACATAACAGTGTGTCATCCACAGATTCCCCCATTGTGTGTCAGCAATAGATCACCCATAGCAGTGTGAAATATTATTTTGTTATTTTATTAAATAATTTACCACACCTTTAGATTAAACATTTTATTTCTTGTTTTCCTCCTCGGTGCGTCTTATCATCAAGTGTGTCTTATAAAGCAAAAAATACAATATTTTTGTGCTTAGTTCTAATCAAGCAGTCTTAATTGCAATAAAACTCATTGTATGTACTTGTACAAGCCACAAGAAGTCTTAGCGTAAACCGAATATTAATACAGTAGTCTAATTCCACTATTCACTGATCTTTTAATTTAATAACATTTTGTACGTACACAGTTACATTCTTCAGAGACCCATTCAAAATTACCTACTGAAAGCAAAACTCCCCAACTGAATAAAGCATATATGGATCCTAAATGTTAAGAGGGTTGTGCAGCCAGTACATAATGATGACCTATTCTCAGGATAGGTCATCGTTATCTGATCGTTTGGGGTCTGACTCCCTGCCGATCAGCTGTTTGAAGTGTTGGTGGCCCTTGTATGAGCACTACTTCCTCTTCAAGATTACACAGTTCGTCGTCAGGGGCAGCGCAATGTAATTACAAGAGCTCATCCTATTCAAGTGAATGGAACAAACACTTGTAATCACACTGAACTGCCAAGACTTCCGAGACTCACGGTGTACTCTTGCAGAGGAAGTACTCTTCAGCTTATTGGCAGGGGTGCTGGAAGTCAGACCCCCACTAATCAAATATTGATAACCTATCCATTTTCAGAAATACTACCAGTGCCACGAGCGTCACTAGAGAGACAACGGGAGATTAGGGAGTTAAATAAGTGGCTCAGAGGCTGGTGCAGGAAGGAAGGGTTTGGGTTCATGGAGAACTGGGCCGACTTCTCTGTCGGCTACAGACTCTACAGTAGGGATGGGCTGCACCTTAATGGGGAGGGTGCAACTGCCCTGGGGGAAAAAATGGTTAAACGGCTGGAGGAGCTTTTAAACTAGGATCTGGGGGGAGGGTGGGGGATAATACTAATAAGGGGGTAGATAGAGAGTGGGTCATAGTCGGGGAGAGTGGGGGGTTAGTGGGGGTTGGGATTAGTGAGGAATGTAGGGAGAATATTGGGCAAAACATCAACCAAAGTAACCCAAAAACCCCGGATATTCACTTCACAGGTAATAGTAATTTTAAAAGGGGGGTAAAAAATATACATAGACCTCTTAAGTGTATGTACACTAATGCCAGAAGCCTGACTAATAAAATTGGTGAACTGGAATTAGTGATGTGTGAGGAGGACTATGACATAGTGGGAATAACTGAGACATGGCTGGATGATACCTATGACTGGGCAGTTAACGTACAGGGTTACAGTCTTTTTAGAAAGGATCGCCAAAACCGGAGAGGGGGAGGGGTCTGCCTTTATGTAAAGTCCTGTCTAAAGCCCACACTGCGGGAAGATATAAGTGAGGGACATGATAATGTGGAGTCACTGTGGGTAGAAATAAATGGAGCCAAAAACAATAATAAAATACTAATAGGAGTTTATTATAAACCCCCTACTATATCAGAGCCCATAGAAAATCTACTTCTAAACAAAATAGACGAGGTGGCAAATCATAATGAGGTCGTTATTATGGGGGATTTCAACTACCCAGATATAGACTGGGAAACTGAAACCTGTACATCTCATAAAGGAAACAGGTTCTTGGAAATAACCAAAGACAATTACCTTTCCCAACTGGTTCAGGACCCGACTAGAGGGACGGCCATACTGGACTTAGTATTAACCAATAGACCTGACAGAACAACAGATGTGCAGGTCGGGGGACTCCTGGGAAATAGTGACCATAACATAATAACCTTCCAATTGTCATTCAAAAGAGCGTTTCTTCAGGGAGGAACAAAAATACCTAACTTCAAAAAAGCTAAATTTAGCCAACTAAGAGAGGCCATAGGCCTAACTAACTGGGACAAAGTCTTCAAAAATAAAATACAGCCACAAAATGGGATATTTTTAAAAACATCCTAATATCTAATTGTCAGAGGTACATACCATATAGGAATAAAATAATAAGAAACAAGAAAAAGCCAATGTGGATAAATAGAACTGTAAAGAAAGCAATAAATGACAAACAGAAAGCATTTAAAATCACTAAAACAGGAGGGGAGCGAGGAAGCATTGAAAAACTATAAGGAAAAAAATAGAATATGTAAAAGACAAATAAAAACAGCCAAACTAGAGACCGAGAGATTAATCGCCAAAGAAAGTAAAACTAACCCTAAAATGTTCTTTAATTATATAAATGGTAAAAAGTATAAACCTGAAGGTGTCGGCCCCTTACAGAGTAATGAGGGGGGAGTTGCAGAGAGCGATGAGGAGAAAGCAAAGCTACTAAATATCTTTTTCTCCACTGTATTCACTGAGGAAAATAAACTGTCAGATGAAATGCAGAATATAAAAGTAAATTCCCCATTAAAAGTGCCCTGTCTGACCCAGGAAGAAGTAGAGCTGCGTCTTAAAAAGATTAAAATAGACAAATCGCCAGGACCGGATGGCATACAGCCCCGTATCCTAAGAGAATTAAGTAATGTCATCGCCAGACCCTTATTTCTGATATTTAAGGACTCTATACTGACAGGGAGTGTTCCACAGGATTGGCGCATAGCAAATGTGGTTCCAATATTCAAAAAGGGTCCAAAAACAGAGCCCGGGAACTATAGGCCGGTAAGTTTAACATCTGTCGTGGGTAAACTGTTTGAGGGTTTTCTAAGAGATGCTATCTTGGAGTACCTCAATGAAAATAAGCAAATTACTCCATATCAGCATGGCTTCATGAGGGATCGGTCATGTCAACCCAATTTAATCAGTTTCTATGAGGAGGTAAGTTCTAGACTAGACCGCAGCGAATCAATGGATGTCGTATATCTGGACTTCTCCAAAGCATTTGACACTGTACCACATAAAAGGTTAGTATATAAGATGAGAATGCTTGGCCTGGGAGAAAATGTCTGTATGTGGGTAAGTAACTGGCTCAGTGATAGAAAACAGAGGGTGGTTATTAACGGTACATACTCAGATTGGGTCACTGTCACTAGTGGGGTACCACAGGGGTCAGTATTGGGCCCTATTCTCTTCAATATATTTATTAATGATCTTGTAGAAGGCTTGCACAGTAAAATATCAATTTTTGCAGATGACACTAAACTGTGTAAAGTAATTAACACAGAAGAGGACAGTACACTGCTACAGATGGATCTGGATAGACTGGAGGCTTGGGCAGAGAAGTGGCAGATGAGGTTTAACACTGACAAATGTAAAGTTATGCATATGGGACGGAATAATGCAAGTCACCAGTACATACTAAATGGTAAAATATTGGGTAACTCTGACATAGAAAAGGACCTAGGAATTTTAGTGAACAGAAATCTAAGCTGCAGAAGCCAGTGTCAGACAGCTGCTGCCAAGGCCAATAAGATAATGGGCTGCATCAAAAGAGGCATAGATGCCCGTGATGAGAACATAGTCCTGCCACTTTACAAATCACTAGTCAGACCACACATGGATTACTGTGTACAGTTCTGGGCTCCTGTGAACAAGGCAGACATAGCAGAGCTGGAGAGGGTTCAGAGGAGGGCAACTAAAGTAATAACTGGAATGGGTGGACTACAGTACCCAGAAAGATTATCAAATTAGGCTTATTCACTTTAGAAAAAAGACGACTGAGGGGAGATCTAATAACTATGTATAAATATATCAGAGGTCAGTACAGAGATCTCTCCCACGATCTATTTATCCCCAGGACTGTGACTGTGACGAGGGGACATCCTCTGCGTCTGGAGAAAAGAAGGTTTGTACACAAACATAGAAGAGGATTCTTTACGGTAAGAGCAGTGAGACTATGGAACTCTCTGCCTCAGGAGGTGGTGATGGTAAGTTCACTAAAAGAGTTCAAGAGGGGCCTGGATGTATTTTTGGAGGGTAATAATATTACAGGTTATAGTTACTAGAGAGGGCTTGTTGATCCAGGGAGTAATTCTGATTGCCTAATTGGAGTCGGGAAGGAATTTTTTTCCCTAAAGTGGGGAAAACTGGCTTCTACCTCACAGGGTTTTTTTGCCTTCCTCTGGATCAACTTGTAGGAAAACAGGCCGAACTGGATGGACAGATGTCTTTTTTTCGGCCTTATAAACTATGTTACTATATGTACTGGCTGCACAACCGTTTTAATCATCCAGTTGTCTTTATTGTTTAACATCTCTTGCATTGCTGCCTTCATTTTGCTTTGTCAGCCGACACTTTTTCGTTCAGACTTAATAATTAGAGTTGAGCGAACGTGCTCGTAACGAGCACTGTACTGCTCGGATCCCCTGTGCTCGCATGGGCGCAGCCATCCGGATCCGTCTTCCTCACCCGACGGATCCGGATGTCTGCGCCCATGCGAGCGCAGGGGATCCGAGCAGTACAGTGCTCGTTACGAGCACGTTCGCTCAACTCTATTAATAATTAACATAACACTAAACCTAGACACGAGCGATATAAGTGAAGAACTGATATCTTATCTTCATATTACTTACAATGAGTTATATTGTAGAATCCTGCAGAAAACTAATCTCCTGCTGATCAGTCTTATTTTCCTCTGAGGAACAGCTGTGGGGCAGGTTTATGGGTGCCCTTTAACAATCATTTGGTCTTAGTACAGACGTAGCAGAGGGGAAGGTCCAGCCACTTGTCTCTCAGCCAGACACATGACAGTGAAGAGAAGGAGGAGTAACATTGCTATGCTTTTGCAGCATATACATTTTTTAAATGTATATTTCTCAGTTGTAAATAAGACATATTTAGAAAAGGAACTGTTGGTAATTTTTTGTGTATTTTCTATGTATAGTGTTCCTTCTAAGGGGTTGTATTCAGCTGCTGCAGGGTAAACATGCCGTTCATTAGAGACCAATGGATGACCAGGTAATTCATGCATTCATCTGGTCTGGAGAAAAGCAAATCGATTCTATAGAATGAAAATTTGACCCTAATTTTTTTTTAAAATCTATAGCATCAGAATTTGATCTGATTTGATTTAGGAGAATTGAGAGAGTGAAAGAGAGCTAGAGAAAGTGACACAGAGAACATCAGAATATCAGTCACAGTTTTTCACAGAGTTTGAAGCACTTTCAAATCGGTTAGAATCTATCTGACCCAAATTTCCAAAAATTCGCTCATTGCTACTCTGTACTGCCAGTAAGGATTTCCTCTCTCATTGGGTCTCATAGAAGGGGTTCCCAAGTGTGGGACCTTCAACTCTGACGTCCATATGCCTTAAAGGGAACCTGTCATCTCCGAAACACCCCCTGAACTAGAGTAAGAGATGTATAGTGTAAAGGATGCTGAATCCGAATATGTAAGTTTTATCTTCATACTCACTTCCATTCTGATGTTGTGCTCCCACAAACCTGCAGTAAAATGCACTAACTGGACTCCATTGCTCATTCACATAATGAAGAGGACTCAAAGAAGAGTCCTGTCAATGCATTTTACTGCAGGTTTGTGGGAGTACAGCGTCGGCATGGAAGTGAGTATGAAGATAAAACTTACATATTCGGATTCAGCATCACTTACACTATACACCGCTTACTCTAGTTCAGGGGGTGTTTCGGAGATGACAGGTTCCCTTTAATATGGAAGATGGGGTTGTCCTGATGAGACATCCCTTTTACAAATAATTTAAAAAATTACATATATGAGTAGCACCAGTTAACTCCATTGTCCATTTTGCAGTGTTCGATTCAGAGCTCCTTGTTTAATCCTGGTCATCTTACAATGGTCCTGAATACAGTGAGCTGGATGTTTTCTAGTTTTACTTCAGAGACTGTGCAGACATGACATGAATTGACAATGCCTGCATAAGCATGGCATGAAATAATTGCCAGCTCTGCTAGATAGTTATTGTATGTAGATCTCTAATCCAAATATACCGCTTAGAAAAGCAAACAGGCATGCATATGTCTCTGGAGGACCTTAGAATTAGGGCTCATGCACATGAACAGGTGCGTTCATTGCCTGTGCTGTGGACCGTAATTTGCGGTCCACAATGCACGGGCACTGACTGTGGGGCCGCCGTATTCGGATCGTGGACCCATTCACTTGAATGGGGTCCGCGATCCGCATCCGAGGGTCCGCACCGCAAAAAAGTAGTGCTTGCGCTACTTTTTTTGCGGTGCGGAGGCACGGCCAGAAACACCACGGAAGCACACTGCAGTGCTTCCGTGGTGTTCCGATCCGTGCCTCTGTTCCGCATCTCCATGATTGCGTACCCATTGAAGTGAATGGGTCAGCGATTCATAATGCAGGCTGCACACAGCCGGTGCCCGTGTATTGCGGACCCGGTGTATGCAGGCCGCAATACAGCTACGGGCCGGCACCGGCCGTGTGCATGAGCCCTTAAGGATATACAAGTTCATTTTCTAGGTTTCCTCTCACCCAAGAGAATTACTGTTAGCGTCTCCCAGGCTCAAAGGAGCAGTTTAGAGGAAATAAATAGCATTTTTCTAAAAATGTCATGTATACTTGTCAACACAAGGTAACAATTAACATTCTGGTTATTGGTTAAATGGTCCATGATTTGGGGTCAAATATTGGTAAGTATTGTAGTATTCAATAAGGGGGGAAATATACTAGAGTTATTTCAGAATTAAATATAAGTATTTCAGCTTTTCAGGTTTTCATAGAAAGAGCATGTGTTTCTTGCTTCTAATTCACAGTCGTAGTTGAGGCCTTGCTGAAGATATACATTATCCCTTATCATGCCTTGTAAAGTGATTTTTGTCACTGTACAGTATTCATTATGTAGAGTACAAGGCTTGAGATTAAAAAATGTATAAGATTGAAATAAAATGTGTAGTTTTTGCTGAATAAATTGGTATGTTTTTTCTTTCCTACATAAAAATGCAAAGCTGTTCTTCCTATTTCCTGCAAATATTTCCAGCTGTGAAGTTCAGCAAGATCCCGGGCATATACTTGTCTGGTTGCCATTACAAACATCATATGTCAAAAAGGATATTAGACATGGAGACTTTGCAGGCATCTAAATTGTTTTGCAAGTTGCAATATGTAGCCTCGGTATATAGAATAAATATGAAATTCTAGTTTATTGAGGACTCACTTATAAAACCTCCATACATAGTAAATTGAAGAGTAGATTTGCAGTCAACACACAAGTCAGCTGTGCAAGAATTTAGTTTAAGCTCCTTCCCGTGAGGGAGTCCAGCAATTGAGCTCTCCAGGCATCCATTCATCATGCTATGGTATAACACAGCAGCAGAACACAGATGAAGCAACGTCTCCCTCAAGCATTAATTTTCCGAATCATTTTTTTTTTGTTTCACCGTGTATGGTGAATGATCCTTTCATATATCCTTTTAATGTGGAAAATTCGGTATGCAAAAATTATAAAGAAAATTTTCTATAGGGTTTAGTCCGAATTTTAAATCGTCAGTATAATTTTGTCCTGGCGTCGATACAATATTGCAACAGTGTGGTTTTCTTGATATCAAAAGATGAACTTTGCAAGCTAAAATCCATCATATAATTGCTTCTGTTGCAACAGCCTTTTCCCATTTTTCCCTGCTCTCTCATCAGGCCTCTCCTGTCCCACTGAGTCAATTTCAGGTCATCTTTCATTTGTTGAGAATATACCCTTATTGGCAAGATGTTTCTGTATTCCTTTGGAAACACGCATATTGTTTTACTTACAGCTGTGTTGTGTTTTATGCTCTCACATAAATGTTATGCAGAGATTATAAGCAAGGCTATATGATACCATTTATTTGAAGAGAGAGAGAAGTATAGACAGTATTATAGCAGGTTGATTTAATTTAGGTTTAAATATGTCTCTGTTCTGTATCTGCAATAGATTTGCCTTGTCCTCAATCCACTTTCTTAAAAAAAAAAGAGGTAAAAATGCAATGTTCATTTTTATTGCCTTCTTAAATTAAGGAGATGTACAACTATGAAATATTTTTTTCCTTGAATATTTCATGAAAAGAGATAGTTCGGAAGAAAAACGTGGATAAAAGTTCCCTTGTCTTACATAAAGGGACACTATCATCAATTATTTATTATATATCTGGCTATAGGTGAATAGTCTATGTCAAGTTTTTTTTTGTAAAACACAAGTGGATGGTTTTCTCGACATAATATTTGAAGTCACTCCATGTATTCTACTTCCTGTCCAGGCTCTTTAACTTCTGGACTTTTAGAACAGCAAACAGCCTCGCTAAACTTTCCCACTCAGACCATTCACTGTGGCCAGAGAGGGAAGGGATGGGGGTGAGTAAAGGGCCTGTTATACGGGCCGAGAATCACACAGTTTATCGCCAATGAGCACTCATAGTAACGCTCATTAGCACTGATTGGGCGGTGTAAATGTACTGCTGTTTACCCAATGAAAAGCTCATTCTTCGGGTAATCCAATCGTTTGTGTGCACACAAAAATAATGGTTACCTGGCAGCAGATCGTGCTGTATAAATGTGATCTCCTGCCAGCAAAAAAAAAGTCCTTATGGGGACGAGCAATGGCATTAGTGATCACTCCTCCCCATACTCTGGAAGAGATCGCTGCATGTAAATGCAGTGGTCTCCTCTGCTAGCGATCAGCAGATTGTTGGGAAGGAATGCTTCCTTCCCAGCAATCTGCTGTAAGATCGTCCCGTGTAACTCCATTAGAGCATCACATTACACTGATAAGTGCAATGCTCTTCTGTGGGAATTTTATTCTAGGACTATTAAGTGAACAATAGAGCTATTATCCTAATTCTATTAGTCTACTATTATAATAGCAGATAACATCTTTCCTTGCCGAAGCAATAAAATAGCATCTTATAGGATACTATAGCAATAGGATCTTTATCTATGTAGGAGTTTCATCTCTCTGTGTTGACTGCTACAGGACAATATTTTGTATTTAATTTTTAGTGGCACAATATTGCCCAAATGAAAAAGAAAAGCAGCCAAAAAATCTTTAAGAAATATTTTCTATGAATATTAAGTTTAAAAAAAATACTCCTTTCTGACAGCAGTGTTCCTTTGAAGGTACGGTCTCATGGGACAACACCACTGCTGAATTTCTGGCTCTGAAAATCTCCACTGCAAAAATTGCATGGCATGGGCTATCTTATGTGGTGGCATTTTTGCAGGAATCACATTGAGTTTTATGTACTTATGGCATATCCTGTTCTATTATGGCATATCCTTTAAATAACTTCTTATCCTTTATTCTCATGATAGGGGATATATTTGTGATCAGAAGGGGTCTGACTGCTGGGGCGCCTGATGATTGCTAGAATGGGAGTCCATGAGCCCATGTTTGAATGGAACAGCAGAGATGCATGTGCTTTGATGCACCGTTCAGTGCTATTGGACTGCCAGAGATAGCTGAGTACCAGCACTTAGCTATCTTTGGCAGCCCTATAAAGTTGAATGGAGTGGCACTGTACACCACTGAATTCAAACAGGGCTAATGGGCCCCCATTTTAGTGATTGGTTGGGCCCAAGTGGTCAGATCCCTGCTGATCAGAATCTTATCCCCTATCCTGTGGATAGAGGATAAGTTGTACTGGGGCAACTGAATAAAGACTTTTGAGGGAGATTTATCAAACTGGTGTAAAGTAGAACTTTGTTGCCTATAGCAACCAATCAGATTCCATCTTACATTGTCTAAGGGAGCTGTGAAAAATGAAAGGCGGAATCTGTTTGGTTGCTATGGGCAACTAATCCAGTTCTACTTTACACCACATTGATAAATGACCCCCTTTGTTCTGTCAAAACATCTTCAACTACAGCGACATTATAGAGATCTAGAGCACCTTTGTTCTAGCCTGTGGGAAAAAAATGAAAGTTTTTGTAAAACTAGAAATTCCAGCATGTCATGGCCATCTGCTTTTTGCATTGTTGCATAACGGCAAAGTTATAAGGCAGGCCAATGATGTATAAACAGGGAACCCTAATAATGCTATTGTAAGTGTAATAAGCTGTGAACCTGTGTGATCATTACATGACCAGAACTGATTTCCATCTCCTGGAAGTAAACCATAAAAAAACTGCACATAACGAAAGACAGCAGAGACTATGAACACTGTGGAAAGTATATTAAAATATTAGAAAATTGGAGAGCTTTTCACAGTACAACAAAAAGCTTTATTTGCTCTTAATTATCAAACAAAGGGTTAGATTTACTAATACTGTTTAGCTTTAGTCTAAACTTAAAGGAGTTGTGCCACGAAAAATATTCAACAGTTTTCAAACCAGCGCCTGGAACTGAATACTTTTTCAATTTCATGTAATTAAAACTTTAGCATAGCCTCTGAGTTATTCAATAAAATGTATCTGTATATCACCCCCTCCGTTTTTTTTATTTCTTATTTCTTTGTCCAACTCAGTTAGAAGGCCGCACATGCTCAGTTTCATCCTTCAACTGCCTCCTGAGCTGAGAACAATGAATGGGGAGATCTCTGGATCCATGTGAGGTACAGGGCTGGTTCTGGATTTGTTAGAAAAAGATTGTCATGGACTATATGATGTGCGATTTTAATTTTTTATATTAATCATGGGATAACCTCTTTAAGGTCCCATTAAACCAAAAGATTTTTGGGCCGATTATTGGGAACAAGCGTTCTTAGGAATGATTCGGAATAATTGGCCCCTATAGGCATGCAACTGATCAGCCAGTGATTGATCAGCTAATGAAAGATGCCAATTGGATAATTAGCTACTTTCATCAGGATGAACGATTATCAAGCAGCACAACTCCCTGTGTAATCAGTGATGTACTGCTTATAATAAGTAGAACTGAATGAGGGAGGAACAATTGCTGTAGCGATTGTTCCTCCCATATTCACTTCGCATTGGCTTGTTTAATAGGTTGGTGCAGACAAGCGCCAATGGATGTGTTTGTCATCGATAAGTCCTGCCTGAATATTGGCCTGTGTTATAGGACCCTTAGACCAGACAGTTTAAAACTGTGCCAGATTTATCAAAGTGGTTGGATGATTAATATAGCTGACAATTTCTCTGTCAAACGCCACCTGCCAGATTACTTTACGACTGAATTGTGAGTGAAAACTTTGCCACATTTTTTGCTACATATTGTTGCATGTTAAGTCATGTTCTTTCATACAGACCACATCCCTTTCCCACAAAGATAGTCCTCCTTGCCAGATGAGGCAAAAAAGAGGGATAATAAGCTTAATAAATGTGTACTACGTTTTGATACAAATTACATGAGTATTCATTTTGTCTGGTAAATCTCCCCCAAGGTGGGCCCCCAGAGCCACAGAGATAAAGAATTTACCTTAGATGTGAAAAAGGATCAGTAAACTCCAAAACTGGGCAAAACCGGGAATTCAGGAGCACCATGTTGTCTCAGAATTAGATTCCTTTTTCTTTCAGAATGATGGGCAGGTCCTGTTATTTTTCAAGGTTGATGCAAAACGCAAAAGTGCTGGAGATGTGTTTTTACTGGAACGTGGTGAAAATGATTTGAAATCTTCCTTATTAGAGCTAATGTTTATTGTCATGTAGTCCAGAAAATCCATAAGTCTATAAAATAATTGGTGGAATATCTGAGTTTTTATACAACATATTTTTATTTGAGAAGAACAAAGGCGCACATGAGTGAATCACAGTTAGGTGTCATAGATAAGTACGCCAGCACATAAGAAAAATAGAGAGATAATATAAAGTCTTTTCTGGGTTTTAAAGGAAACCACATTGATCATGAATAGGGTAAGGGTTTCTATGTCAAAAATAATAATAGTAATAATAAAAGTAGAAAGTTGACAATTTGAGGCAATTAGATTATTCCTTTCTATCAGAGTCTATAAATGAAAGAAATTTTCCCCAGTGGTGGCTAATTACGGAGAGGTTATGCAAACTACACGACATCATATGTTCCATAATGCAGTATGTAGGATTTCTGAAGTGAAGATGTTTCCCAGCATTTAACTAATTTAGTTCTAGTAGTTGTCAATATGTGAGTAACTATAGTAAGATCCTCAGTCGGCAGGAGTTTTTACTGGAGTTTTTTTTCACCACATTACAGATTGTGACTTTTTGTTGTAGGATTTTGAACCAATATTTTTTTCTGTTTTGCTTTTACAACTTGCATAGTTGTGTGCATAAGCAGCAGTGGACTATGTGGAGTACAAATCACCAAATTTTTAAGAACATTTTGTTTGTTACTTTTAAGTTCCAGCCATATAGGTCTTGTAATAACATAAAAATATTTAGAATGCTTTGCTTTGGAGTGCTATCCCATCATAGACCGGTATGGCTGTCACAAATAGGTCTGAGGTTTTGAAAAATACATTGCAATTTGTTGTCAGGTTTATCTATTATATTATCTCTGACTTCTAATGTTCTTCATGAGTGAGAGAAAAAACTGGTTTAGCAATACCCTCAAGAAAGTGAGTTAATTTTCTACCTGTATTCCATGTTAAAATTGCTTTGCATGTTACTCAAGCCTTACAGTGTAGCATCAGATATGTCCCAAAATGCACTCCAGTGTACTTCCTTGTCTGCCCCTGAGAAAAAAAATGACACCATTGATTTGGCGTATCCTTCTTTCCAGCCATCTATTCATAATTAATTAGTAGTCTTATGTAGGTATTTTGCTGTTCCCCATGGGAACCTCCTGCAGGATTGTCCATTGTAGTTTTTTCCTCTGCTACCCACTGTGTTTCCTCATAAATTACCATGACATCGACCTGTAGTTCTGAGCCTTTGTTAGGTCGAGCATGCTCAATGTGCTGCTATCATTTCTCTACCTAACTGTCTTGTGAAACAAAGGGTGTGTTAGTGTGATGGGATTAACAAGTAAACGGGTTGTGACTGGACTATGTATCAGGCAGCCAATCATTAAACATCAACACTCATGAACAAGCAGAAACTCACAGCAGGAAAGCTAGCGATTGTGGTGATTGTAGTTTTGTGAGGGAAGATCAGGAGCCATGATACTGTCAGTGTGTTGCAGGCTCACACAGGAGGTAGACAAATAGATTGCAAGGTAAATTGAAGCTCTGGATGTATGCAGGGAAGGATTGGCCATAGACCTTACAGGGAAATTGCCTGGTGGGCCGATGCCCAGGGGGCCGTCTGGGGCCCTCCTCACAGCCAGTAGAAGTTTTTGGGGCTGTATTCTGTGCTGCTGGCAGTATTTTGTGATGGACTGTGGTATTTGGCTCTGTTGGGGTGGTATAATGTGCCACAATATGGTATTTCTGGCCATGCCTTCCATCAATTCCATCAATTTGGAACCAACCACAAAACGAGGACACTTTTAGTATTTTTTCCAGGGCCAGTTTAATTATATATATATATATATATATATATATATATATATATATATATAGGTATGGGTTCTGATTGGGTCACAGCTTGCAGCCTTAATATAGTTTTTCAAAAATAAGGTTACTTTACTGGAATACCGCTTTAAGAAGGTGATAAATAGGTGCTGAAATGTGTGATGGTATGCCATCCAGCATTATGAGTATAACAATGTAATGTGATGTACTGCAACAGATCCTGCATCCTGTAAGAAAAATATATTGTATTCTGATGGAAAGGACACAGACGTATGGTCTTTTACAATATGTTTAGACAGTAGAGCCCTACGTAACTGATAAACACATGCACTGTTATCTCTTCTCTTTGTGTTCCTTTTACTCAGTGAAGCACCATAGCACGTATTTGATTAGAATATGCAGCGAATGTAGTGTGAATAGACCATGAGATTGATATGATGGAGGTAATTTAAAACTCGTCATTCTGCCATTCTCTCACCTTACATAAAGGTAAATTGGCAGTTACCTCACCGGGGATCTATTCTGGCTTTTCACTGCATTAACACAGCATGAAAATAACTGGTTAAACTTTACTGGTGTATCGTTTGTCTTTCAACCTTACTAAACAGGTAGCTGTTACAGAAGGTCACAGCGCCTCTTATCTAGTCGTGCCAGCAGCATCCTCGTTTTCATGTTTGTTTCTTTAACCTTTTTTTTTCATACATGAGACATTGCATTTGTTGCACATTGCCTTTGGAGACCCATTTAGAAAAGCTAGCTGCAACTGTCTTTCTACTGTGCCTGAATGTGTAAATGTTTAACATGGTCTATAAATGTTGCACGGCAGTTCCCAAGGATGAAAAGGTTGAAATATCTGACTTATGAGGTTTTATCACAAACCATAACTGTCCATGGTACTGAATAAAATAAAATCCACTTATTTGCTTTTATTGCACCCAGGTATCAGAATAATTAAAGAAAAAACTATCTATCTATCTATCTATCTATCTATCTATCTATCTCATATCTATTTATTTATCAATATTTCTATCTATCTATCTATCTATCTATCTATCTATCTATAAATCTCATATCTATTTATTTATCAATATTTCTATCTATCTATCTATCTACCTTATATTTGTCTAACTGTGCATCTATCCACATTTTTTTCTGGTTTAATGTCTTCCCAAACCGTACAACAAATAGAACTATACAAGCCACGTTGCTACATAATAGGTCTTCCAGTTCATTTATTTGATGGATGTACAAAGTCAAGTTTGTGCGCTCAGCAGCACATGTCATATCATTGCTATGCCCACGAATGTTGATTGCATGGTCTATATTTCAGAATGAGTGCATTAGCTATCTGTCTCATACTCTGCTTCTTTTTCATAAACGAACCAGGAAATACAGCAGAAGATGGACCGCACTATGTGGTAGTGGAACCGAAAGGTCATGTAGAGATGATAGTCCCAGAAAATAATGAAAACAAACTCATAGCACACTTTAATATTGGAAGTTGTATTTTAGGTAATTTATCAAATTTGTAGAATATTCAGTATGATGACAGTCTGGAATGTATATGTAAATTGTATCACAAAAAAAATATTCTGAGTAGTCGACATGGGTCTCTGCGACTACTGTAGATGTTTCTGCATTCCTAGCCTTGTTCAGGATGTCACATAAGAAATATGTGACATACTCTGCCTCTAATGCCACCAGCTGTAAGGCAGCTATCCTATAAGTCAATGTTCGTCCCTTTAAATAGGCCTTGAGACATGACTCGGATATTAAATAAGCCAGCGTCTCATCTGCAGAGAGCTGTTTAGAGGTGATTGTCCCTCATCAGTGCAGACAGAGAGTACTGGATTAAATATGAAATTTATATATATACATTGTATCTGGGCCCTCTTTCTCCAGCCATCTGCAGTAGTCCAGTTTGGCGGTATCTGCAATTGTTTGGTAACAATTCTGTTCTATGTAATGTGTACTCAGAATCTGTGCATGGTGTAGGTACAGCCAGGATTAATTATTCTGGCTCAGCCAGCCATCTTAGGGAGCATAGGGTGTGGGCTGGCTCTATCCCTAGTTCAAGAGAGTTCTAGTTAGTCTGAGGGACATCTTGAAGGGGGTAGACACTATATACTCCTCTTCTCAGGAGTAGACAAGATTGGAAAATCTGCATGGCCAGACAAAGACTCAGTCAACAAGGTAACCTGCGTAGAGCTTTCTAAAATCTGCTGCTGTGGAGGGGTAACAAGTTAAGACACCTTTCGCCAGCATGCCGCTGTGCGAATTGCAAGCATTATTGATATAATACAGTTGCTAGCCAGAGATTCTAGGGAGAGAGACATTGGCAAGCAATTAATTGTGTCAGTATTTTTTCTAAGAAAACTGCAATAGGTGACAAGATCAAATCAGTAGATGCCACAATGGGCCTGCCAGATGGATCACATAGGTTTTTAAGGATTTTAGGTAATACATATATTACATATATATATTAATTAAAGAGACAAGATTGTTTCTTTTAGTTACGTCTTCTTTTCTTAAGATAATCAGAGGCCTACCTCCCCTTTCCAGTGACAGCATTCTTGTCACATGGGACGTAACAAGTCTATACACCTGCATACACCATGATAAAGGCATAACAGCGGTTCAAAAACTATTATCAGCAGCAGAAACACATCCATCCATCATTGCATTATGTACGGATCTCTTGAAACTGGTCTTGGAAAATAATTTCTTTCTTTTCCAGGATAGGTTCTACTTACAAAAGCAGGGGACCGCGATGGGTTTGAATGTGCCCCCCCCCCATATGCAAACAGCTATATGATTAATTTTGAAGAAGCTTACCTATATACCAACTCTCAGTTTATTACACGTCATCACATGGAAATGTTTCATTGATGACATTTTTTGCATATGGGAGGGGCCGCTTGATTCCCTTATGATTCCCTTATGACAAGACATTTTTTGCATATGGGAGGGGCCGCTTGATTCCCTTATGACAAATATCTGAACTCTATATATCCCGAATTGAGGTTCACTATAACCCATAGCCCAATATCAATCAACTTTCTGGATACGCTAGTAATCAAAGATGCACAAGGGGTCTTACACACAGATCTCTATCGTAAACCAACAGACCACAAAAACTTATTACATTACTCCAGTTGCCATCCACTAAATAAAAAAAAATCAATTCCGAATTCCCAGTTCCAGAGGATACAAAGGATAGTACAGGACACCTGTACACGGGAACAGAGATTAGAGGAAATGAAAAACCGATTTCAAGACAGGGGTTATCCTGAAAAACTATTAAATCCTACGCCTTACCCTAAGAAGAGTACTACAGTAACGTCATCTAAATGCATCACATTCATACACACATTCCACCCGAATATGCGCAAAATGGAAAACATTTTAAAAGGACATTGGTACCTACTGAAACGGGCATATCCTGAAGTACCTGAATTTAAAAACCGAATACTCATGTGCAATAAACACCTCAAAAGCCTAAGAGATTTATTGGTCAAAGCAGATATAGGGTCGGATCAGAAGGTATCCAGACAAATATTCCTGAATACACCCAAGACAGGTACATTTCCGCGCCTACATTGCGCACAATGTACGAATGTACAAAAAGGTGCATATTTTTCACATCCACGCTCAGGTAAATCTTTTCCAGTTCAGGAATACTTTAACTGCGATTCCACATTTGTAGTCTATCTCTTAAAATGCCAGTGTGGTCTCCTTTACGTAGGGAAAACAACCCAGTCAATCAGGGATAGGATTTGTCAGCACAAATCCACGATCAGGAAACAAATCAATTTACCAGTACCGGCGCATTTTTACCACACAAAACACAATATCTCGCAGCTAAAATTCCAAATAATTGAGCACGTACCATCAGCAAGACGAGGGGGTAACAGAATAAGACAATTAAAGATGAGGGAGGCGTTTTGGATTCACAAATTAGATACCCTTGAACCAAGAGGACTAAATTGGGACTATGAAATCCAACATTTAATATATTCATCAATGTGTAAAATTATATCATACATAATGTCAGCCATATAGGTATTCTCTTGATTATCGATTAAGTATATTGGTACACTATCCATTATGTGATTTTATTAATTTTGACTTTATTGATTTTAGGCCCCTTTATGTCCGGGAACCCATTCCTGTTGCCGCATTTCATTGTGCAAGTTCTCCCACTTAAAAAGATGAGAGAGGCCTGTAATTGACATCATAGGTAGACCTCAACTATGAGAGACAAAATGAGAAAACAAATCCAGAAAATCACATTGTCTGATTTTTAAAGAATTTATTTGCAAATTATGGTGGAAAATAAGTATTTGGTCACCTACAAACAAGCAAGATTTCTGGCTCTCACAGACCTATAACTTCTTCTTTAAGAGGCTCCTCTGTCCTCCACTCATTACCTGTAGTAATGGCACCTGTTTGAACTTGTTATCAGTATAAAAGACACCTGTCCACAACCTCAAACGGTCACACTGCAAACTCCACTATGGTGAAGACCAAAGAGCTGTCGAAGGACACCAGAAACAAAGTTGTAGACCTGCACCAGGCTGGAAAGACTGAATCTGCAATCATTAAGCAGCTTGGTGTGAAGAAATCAACTGTGCGAGCAATAATTAGAAAATGGAAGACATACAAGACCACTGATAATCTTCCTCGATCAGGGGCTCCACTCAAGATCTCACCCCGTGGGGTCAAAATAACATAGTTTACAAAGTAACATAGTTAATAAGGCCGAAAAAAGACATCTGTCCATCCAGTTCGGCCTGTTTTCCTACAAGTTGATCCTACAAGTTGATCCAGAGGAAGGCAAAAAACCCCTGTGAGGTAGAAGCCAATTTTCCCCGCTTTAGGGGAAAAAATTCCTTCCCGACTCCAATCAGGCAATCAGAATAATTCCCTGGATCAATGGCCCATCTCTAGTAACTATAACCTGTAATATTGTTACCCTCCAGAAATACATCCAGGCCCCTCTTGAACTCTTTTAGTGAACTTACCATCACCACCTCCTCAGGCAGAGAATTCCATAGTCTCACTGCTCTTAGCGTAAAGAATCCTCTTCTATGTTTGTGTACAAACCTTCTTTCCTCCATGCGCAGAGGATGTCCCCTCATCACAGTAACAGTCCTGGGGATAAATAGATCATTAATAAATATATTGATTAATAAATATATTGAATAGATCATTAATAAATATATTGAATAGGGTCCAATACTGTGGTACCCCACTAGTGACAGTGACCCAATCTGAGTATGTAGCGTTAAGAACGACCCTCTGTTTTCTATCACTGAGCCAGTTACTTACCCACATACAGACATTTTCTCCCAGTCCAAGCATTCTCATTTTATATACTAACCTTTTATGTGGTACAGTGTCAAATGCTTTGGAGAAGTCCAGATATACGACATCCATTGATTCTCTGCGGTCACTAACTAGTGATGAGCGAGCCGGACGGCAAGATTCGGGATTCGCACGAATCTTGCCCGCTTCGGCTCGGCTCGGCATCCCGAATCAGCGCGGATTCGTGAAGATTCGTGAGTCACTGCCAATTTGAAATGCCCGTTTTTTTCAGCCAATCAGCATCAAAGGGAAGCCTGTGGGAACGCCTGCTGTGATGTAACAGCCCCTATACCTCCCCAGCAGTGATTGGCTGGCAGTGACATGTGACCTAAATTTACATAAGGTAGGGACCTGCAGCATCAGCCTCAGGCCTCATTCACACGTCCGCAAAAATCGTCCGCATCCAATCCGCAATTTGCGGACCCATTCACAGTCAATGGGGCCGCAAAAGATGCGGACGGCACACTGTGTGCCGTCCGCATCCGCACTTCCGTTCCGTGGGTCCGGAAAAAAATAGAACATGTCCTATTCTTGTCCGGATCCACGGACAGGAAAAGGCATTTCTATCATGTGCGTTCCGCAAATTGCGGACTGCACATGGGCCGCTGTCCGTGTTTTGCAGATCAACGTCTGAATGAGCCCTTAGGGAGCCTCAGAGGCAGGGCCGGACTGGGACTAAAAAGCAGCCCTGCCACACAAATCCCACCAGCCCACATACAAACTTTACAAACTTTGCCAATGTTATGCATTAACGGATCAGCATAATATCACTGTCACTATATTTTTCCATATGGGATAATGGAGATGGCACACACATAGCTCACATCACTAACTGCCATGACTGCCATCTCTATTATCCTATACAGGATGGGGCCTTAAGTATATAGTCCCGCTCCCAATTAAATCCCCCCCTCCGGTCATCACGTTGTTTGGGGGCACTTACTTACAGCAGTGCAGCCGCTAACTATCCCCTACCACCCTCTGAGTCCTTCTGCGCATGTGTGATGTCAGCCCAGGGCCGGCTCCAGGTTCAGGTGGGCCCTTGGGCGATAAAGTCTCAGAGGGCCCCCTTACAGAGTGATAACTATCTGTGTATAGATAATATAGTAGATGTCCCCTGCAGTCCTTTGTAACTGTAGAGGTAACACAGTGATGGCTATCTGAGTATAGAAAATGTAGTAGTGTTACCTGCAGTCCTGTGTAAAATCACAGATAACACTAGTACTAATAATGTGGTACTACCACAGATCAGCGTCTTGTGCCCCCATCAGACCTCAGATCAGCGTCTTTTGCCCCCATCAGACCTTAGGTCAGCGTCTTGTGCCCCCATCAGACCTCAGGTCAGCGTCTTGTGCCCCCATCAAACCTCAGGTCAGCTTAATGTGCCCCCCATCAGACCTCAGATCAGCGTCTTTTGCCCCCATCAGACCTCAGGTCAGCGTCTTGTGCCCCCATCAGACCTCAGGTCAGCGTCTTGTGCCCCCATCAGACCTCAGGTCAGCTTAATGTGCCCCCATCAGACCTCAGATCAGCGTCTTGTGCCCCCATCAGACCTCAGATCAGCGTCTTGTGCCCCATCAGACCTCAGATCAGCGTCTTGTGCCCCCATCAGACCTCAGGTCAGCGTCTTGTGCCCCATCAGACCTCAGATCAACGTCTTGTGCCCAGGGCCAGATTAAGGCTACCAGCAGTATGGAGCACAAAATTTATGATGGGGCCCCCCCTCGCCGCAACTTACGCGAGGCCCTCCAGAACAATGTAACAAAGTTCCATTGAGGGTTATGTTTGAATCCAGTTTCAACAATTTAAATGTAACCCTTGAACCAGCCGCGCCGGGCCCAGGCCTATGGGTCCCAAGCAAAATGCCGCCCAGCCGTGCTGTGCCCAGGCCTATGGGTCCCAAGCCCCACATATTTAGGGGTTTGGGTCCCCAAGGAATAAGACACACTCCAGTGGGCCAGGGCCGGGCTCCTATCTGGGCTCCCCCCCATTCTGCCTCCGTGGTCCCTGTCTGCCCCAGGGTCTCATCTGTGCCCCCCCTCCCTGGCGTTTGTCTGCGCCGCAGCCTCTCTGCCCCCTTGGTTCCTGTGTGCGCCACCCTGGCCCTTGTCTGCACCCCCAGCCCTTATCTGTGCCTCTCTGGCCCTTGTCTGTGCCACCCTGGCCCTTATCTGTGCGCCCCTCACCCCCCCCAGACCTTGCTTGTGACCCTGCTCTGTGCACCACCCTGGCCCTTTCAATGCAGCCCCTGGCTCTTATCTGCGCCCCTTTGGCTGTGCCTACCTGGCCCCTGTCTGCACCCCTGGGATCTGGCCCTTGTCTTTGTACGCCTCTTCCTGGTCTGCGCCCCTGGGCCCTTATCTGTGCCCCACTCCCTCTTTGTCTGCGCCTCTCTGGTTCTTGTCTCTGCTGCCCCCTGTGTGCGCCACCCTGGCCCTTATCTGTGCACCCCTCACCACCCCCGGACCTTGCTTGTGACCCTGCCCCTTACCCCTTATCTGTGCGCCACTGGCCCTTTTCAGTGTAGCCCCTAGCCTTATCTGCACCCCCCAGGCCTTGTTTGCACAGGTGTACTGTGACCTCACTGTGCTTATTATCCCTGGACTGGGACATCGCAGTGTTTATTATCCCTGTACGATGACATCACTGTGTTTATTAGCTCTGTACTGTGACATCACTGTGTTTATTATCCCTGTACTGTGACATCACTGTGTGTATTATCCCTGTACTGTGACATCACTGTGTTTATTATCCCTGTACTGTGACCTCACTGTGCTTATTATCCCTGGACTGTGACATCGCAGTGTTTATTATCCCTGTACGGTGACATCACTGTGTTTATTATCTCTGTACTGTGACATCACTGTGTTTATTATTCCTGTACTGTGACATCACTGTGTGTATTATCCCTGTAATGTGACATCACTGTGTTTATTATCCCTGTACTGTAACATCACTGTGTTTATTATCTCTGTACTGTGACATCACTGTGTTTATTATCCCTGTGCAGTGACCCCACGCCATTTTTTTTACAAAAATAATTAAATAATTAAAAAAAAATGGCGTAGGGTCTCCCCCTTTTTTCCTTCGCCAGCCAGATACAACCAGCAGCGGCAGCCTGGCACTACCAGGGTGGGAAGGGACACGGTTATTGGCCCTTCCCAGCCTAATGGTACCAGCCTGCAGCCGCCCCAGAGCCAGACCCTCAATTTAGAAGGTCCGGTCCTGCGGGTACCCGGCTCTTCCCGGCACCCCTGGTGGCGGTGGGTTCCGAGGTAATAGATGTTGGGGTTAGTGCTGGCCTGCCATACCGGCAAGCACTAAGCCCAGTATTAGTAATCAGGGCCGTCTGTAGATAGCCGTAATTACTAAAACTGTAGTATTGTAAAAAAAAAAATACACACACACAAGTATAAAACATTTTATTGAAATAAACACTCCCCCAGACCCCTGTTTGACCATTTTATTAAAAAAAAAAAAAAAGATGGTCCGACGTAGTCCACCGAATCCGACGTAGTCCTCTGCATTCACGACCCTGAAAAATAGAAAACAAACACAGACCACTTACCTCTTCCTGCACTGGGATAATACACACAGCGATGTCACTGTACAGGGATAATAAACACAGTGATGTCACCGTACAGAGATAATAAACACAGTGATGTCACAGTACAGGGATAATAAACACAGTGATGTCACAGTACAGGGATAATAAACACAGTGATGTCACCGTACAGAAATAATAAACACAGCGATGTCACTGTACAGGGATAATAAACACAGTGATGTCACCGTACAGGGATAATACACACAGTGATGTCACTGTACAGGGATAATAAACACAGTGATGTCACCGTACAGAGATAATAAACATAGTGATGTCACAGTACAGAGATAATAAACACAGTGATGTACAGAGATAATAAACACAGTGATGTCAAAGTCCAGGGATAATACACAGTGATGTCACAGTACAGGGATAATAAACACAGTGATGTCACCGTACAGAGATAATAAACGCAATGATGTCACAGTACAGGGATCGGCGTCTCGTGGCCCCATCAGGTCGGCGTCTCGTGCCCCCATCAGACCTCAGGTCGGCATCTCGTGCCTCCATCAGGCCTCAGGTCAGCGTCTTGTGCCCCCATCAGACCTCAGGTCTTGAGCCCCCATCAGACCTCAGGTCTTGAGCCCCCATCAGACCTCAGATCAGCGTCTTGTGCCCCCATCAGACCTCAGATCAGCGTCTTGTGCCCCCATCAGACCTCAGGTCAGCCATTTCTGCCCCCATGACCTCACATCAGCCTTTTCTGCCCCAGCCCCATCAGACCTCCGATCAGCCCGCTGGCCCCCTCTGACGTGTCTCATTTCCCAGCCTGCCTGACTGCCAGCCAGGTGCCCCCCCCCCCGAGCCACAAACAGACACAAAAAATACTTACAAACTGCTCCGGACACTGTCTTCTTCTCCTGCGCGCCTTCTTCTCCTGAAGCAGTGTGATCCCGCGAGACCTGTGACCCAGCGCTGGATCTCGCGGGATCACACAGCCAGCCCAGGAGGAAGCGCAGGAGTCGGAGACGTCATGGGGACGGGACGGCCAGGCCACGGCAGGGTAAGAATTAAAGAATTGTGCGCACTGCGCACTTAGCCAGCGGGCGGCACTTTTTTATCGCCCCCACCCCCACACATTATCGTGCGGCACTGCGGCCCACCGGCCCACAACATGGTGTGGCCCACCGGGCAAATGCCCGGTCGGGCAGATGGCCAGTCCGGGCCTGCTCAGAGGCATCCCTACATGCTGCCCCTGGTGTTTCCTATGCATTTCCAAGGTGTTTCCATCATTTTCTGAGGTTTTCACATGTTGGGGCAACTTGACTGTGCAGAACCTTTGGCCCCCTGCAAAAAGATTCGGGTCTCCCATAGACTTTAATGGGATTTCGTGATTCGGCCCGAATCCACGAATCCCGCGGTGGGATTCGGGCCGAATACCGAATCCCCGAATCTTTTAGGATTCGCTCATCTCTAATACTAA
>ONZH01028431.1:0-35036 GCA_900303285.1 Rhinella marina | reverse complement strand
TATGTTAACTGCCCAGTCATAGCTATCATTCAGCCATGTCTCAGTTTATTCCCACTATGTCATAGTCCTCCTCACACATCACTACTTCCAGTTCACCAGTTTTATTAGTCAGGCTTCTGGCATTAGTGTACATACAATTAAGAGGTTAATGTAAATTTTTTACCCTACACCTTTCCTTCTGAACTGTCCAAGTCCCTCCTTCCATTCCTCCCCCAGTTCCATTACCAAGGTCTCTATCTGCACTATGTTCCCCTCCTATAACGTAATTACCCTCCCTCAGTCCCTAGTTTAAACACTCCTCCAACCGTCTAGCCATCTTCTCCCCCAAAACACCTATGATAGAGCCTGTAGCCGACAGAGAAGTCGGCCCAGTTCTCCAGGAACCCAAAACCCTCCTTCCTACACCAGTTCTTGAGCCACTTGTTTACCTCCCTAATCTCTTACTGCCTTTCTTGTGTGGCTCATGGTACAGGTAATATTTCGGAAAACACTACCTTTGAGGTCCTTGCCCTAAGCTTATGACCTAAATCCCTAAAATCATTTTTAAGGACATTCCACCTATGTACCTCTAACTTTGTCATTGGTTCCGATATGAACCATTACTGATGAATCTTCTCCAGCCCCTCCCAGTAATCTGTTAACCCGATCCGCGATGTGTCGAACTCGAGCGCCAGGAAGAAAACACAGTGTTCGACGATCTGGCCACAATGCAAGTTTGCATGCCTAGTAGTCCAGGGATCTTGGCAGTCATGGCAGTGGAGAGTGAATGCAGAGGGTCCCCCTGGGCAGACCTTCCTGAAGACAGGCAGTGAAACTTGTAGGCAGCAACCAACCAGCTACACAGCATGTCTCCACAGTAGTCCATGTTTGTATTCCTCTCAGAAGGTCTAAAAATATGCCCCAATTTTTGACCAATAGCGAGGGTCTAACAATGTGGATAGCTAGTAGTCATCCCTCTGCCAAATCCTGACAATGCAGCTGTCACTACACGGACAAGAAAGCATGTATCTGGCCATTTGCGTGAGGGACTTAGAGGGCCTCCCTGCCTCCATCTCCACTGTATACTGCCACGGTGTCTCAGAATTATCTGCATTGTTTTTGTCTTCACCCTCCAGCTCCTCATGCTCCTCCTGGCCCTCTTCTGTTGCTTGGGCAGATAAACCACCCAGTTGTGTATAAAATTCTTGGGCGTTTATGTCCTCATCCTCTGCCAGTTCAGTCTCCTAAGAGCTCAGGTGGTCGTGAGGTGCCATGTCTACTTTCCCCTCACCAATCAGATTTGTCAGCATCCCTTCCAGGATGTGAAGGAGTGGTATGACATCATTCATCCCGTAGTTCTGCTGACTGACAAATAAAGTGGCCTCCTCAAAGGGCCTGAGCAAATGGTATGTGTCACGCATGAGCTGCCACTGGCTAATGTGAAAGTTACATCAGGGAGTAGACCTGTCTGTCTGCTGCATTAAGAAATCATTGACCTCCTTCCTCTGCTTGTACAGGCGGTCTAACATATGGACTGTGGTGTTCCAAAGGGTGGAAACATTGCATATCAGGCACGTTTTGCATGTTTTGCACGGTAAAAGGGTCTGAAGTGCATGCACAGTTTCTTGGACAACTTAAAAGCTTTTGCAGTTCATTGTTCAATGTTCAATGCAGTTCAAAAGCTTGAGGAACCTGGTGAAAACAACTGGAGACATGTGCCATGCAGGGCGCATGGGTCAATCCTCCCTGAAGCAGCACAGACAAAATGTTCTTACCTTTATCAGTAACCATGGTTCCTATCTCCGGAACCGGCGGCTATAATTACTTGACTAGGAGAAGGAGCAGCAAAAGCAAGACGCACGTTCAAGACAGGTGAGGGCACAGAGGCAGTTCCTGGACCTTGCCAACTAAGCGTGGTGTCAGAGCAACCCACGGATTGCTGTGTGTATCTGTTCTCACTTCAGATGATGTTAAAGAGTGAGTCAACCATTCCAGTACAGCTGGATTGTTTGTCAAAACACAAATGCTGGATGACAGTGGCAGCTCTGGCCTGTTGCTTTGGCTGCTGCTTCCACTACCCCTTCTTCTGTTGCTACTTGTGCCTGCTACAGCAACATTTTTGCCACTACTCATTCCTTTGGAGGCCATAGTGTATGTTAACCTTATCAGTACTGTAACAGATTAACTATGAATGTCACAGCAGTTGAACAAGATAAACACAACAATATATTAAACTACCCTTTAGTACTGAGTCTGACGCACAGTAAGTCTATGCATAAAATAGCATTAACTTTGAATGTCGCAGCAGTTGAACAAGATGCACACGGTGATTTATTAGACCACCCTTAAATAATCTTAAACACATTAAGTCTATGTATAAAATAACAGATTTACTATGAATGTTGCAGCAGTTGAACAAATGCACGCAGCGACATATTAGGCCACCCTTTGATGCTGAGGCACAGCAAGTTTATGCATTAAATAACAGATTTACTATGAATGTTGCAGCAATTGAACAAGATGCGCGTGGCGATTACACTCAACCTGCAGTATCCCTATACTCTCCCTACGGTCTCAAAAAACTCTTCCTGCGCTTTCCCTGCACTCACCCTATCCAATATTCTTTCTTAAACAGTTTTAGCAACACTGTCCCTGGTGCATGAGTGCTTGTCACGTCTCACCCTATGCTCCCAGTGAAATGGCGATGAACATACAGATGTAGCAGCACTAGCGATTACTGTTTTCGCATAGCGTTGCTAATGAATCGCGACTTCTCCTCTTTCACTCCTTTCACTCGCAGTAAAAGTACGCTAATTAGGTGAATTTGTACGCATTAGTGTACAATACGTAGCATTAGCATACTAATGCGTACGCATTAGCGTACAATGCATAGCATTAGCATACAAATGGGTATGCATTAGCATACAATGCATATCATTAGCATAGACATTTGTACGCATTAGCATACAATGCGTAGCATTAGCGTACAAATCATCAGATGCGTACTCTATTTGCGATATTGTTCTGCGCTCACGCGATTCTCCTGTGATCGTTAGCGCTGCTACATCTGTACAGGATGAGGCTTTTATAGGGCTTTGACATCACAGGGGATGGCTATGGGCAGATTGGCTTGCTGTAAGGCATTATGGGTGATCTCCCATTCCTGTGCTTCTTACTTTCACTTTGCAACACATGCAGCCTCCATTTTAGAAAAAAATAATTGTTACCACAAAGTGGAAGGAAATTCAGTTCCATGGCGAATCAAATTTTTCCTAAACTTCGGATTGAATTCCACTTTGGATGCTTTGATTCGCTCAACACTATTCATAAGTATTCAACCCAAATACTTTGTTGAGCCAGTTTTCTCTGCAATTATAGCCGCAAGTATCTTGGGATATGTCTCTTTTAGCTTAGCATATCTAGACACTGAGATGTTTCCCAAAACTATTCCAACTTCTTAAAGTTAAATGGATTGCATTGGTACAAATCAGTTTTAAAGTAATGCCTCAGATACTCCATTGCCTTGCGGTCTGATGATTGACTAGGACATTGCAAGATATTTGAATGTTTCTCCAGTCTTCCCTTAGTTGTTTATTTGGGGTCATTGTCTTGCCAGAAGATGAACCTCCACCCCCGTGTCAAATCTCTGGCAGACTGGTTTTCCTCAAGGATTGCCCTGTATTTCCTGCCATCTATTTTTATTTCAGTGCTAGCCAGTTTTCCATTCCTTGAAAATGAAAATCATCCCCAAAGCATGCTTCACTGTGGGAATGGTGTTCTTGGGGTGATGGGAGGTGTTGGGGTTTTTGCCACGCATAGCTTTTCTCATAATGAACACAGCATTCAGTTTTGGTCTCATCTGACCAGATAACCTTCTTCCGTGTGTTTGGGAAGTTTTCCACGTGCTGTTTGGTGAACTGAGTGTTTTCCTATCTTTGTCTTTAAGAAATTGCAATTTTTCTGGTCACTCTTCCATAAAGCCTGACTCAGTGGAGTGTTCAGCTTATAGTGGTCCTATGGACTGATACTTCCATCTTGGCTGTGGATCTTTGGAGCTTCTTCAGTGTATTAGTTGGTGCCTTTGTTTTTGAATGCATTTTACAGTGCTCCATGCGATGTTCAAATTTTGTGATATTTTTATAACCCAAACCACATGTATACTTCTCCACAACATTGTCTCATCGGTCTTCAAGTTTCTTGCTTAGTAGTGTTGCAAACTCAGTGACCTTTCAGGACAGGTATATTTATACTCACACTAATTATGTAACTAATTATGTAACTATGGAGCTTAATTGGTTGCACCAAACCTTATTCAGACATTTCATAACAAAGGGGGCGAAAACATATGTTTATTTTTCAAACAAGGTATTTTTCATTATACTGTAACAATTTAGGCTATTTTATCAGGTTCATGCACAATGCATGGGTATATATGCTCAAACATATGCTCACAGAGATATGCACTAATAATAATAATATGGATCTTGATATATGCTGTGGCTAATATAAACAACAAATCCATTATCATCCAAGTTGCCATTCCTAAGACATTACACAACCATTCTCATTATCTGTTTATTATCCTGCTTTGTGATCTTAATTTTACAGCTCTTTGGATGCTTTCCACAGTGCACTCAGTTAAATTTATCTGTCACACATGTATACTATACAATTCTATTGTTTCCTTCCTTAATATTCTGCTGGCTCAAGTCATTAAGTGCTATACGTGCAGCCAAAAATATTTGAACTACAGTATAATCACAAGAGCAAAATTCAAATCTACTACTGTTTGTGTTGCCAATATATGATAATTTCTTAAAATTTACAAAAGATTGCATACAATATTACAATGGAGCAATATATGGCCTTATACCATATTAACATAAGAACTTTATGAAACATTTGTGTTAATAATCTGTTTAGAATTTTAAACATCTGCAAAGTTAATATAAAAACATTCTGGAATTTTAACATGATCTGCTAGATCTCTGGCTGTTTTGTAGCTCATCAGGAAACCATTAGTAAATGGAGCCTTTGCACATTACTCAGTTTTTGTAAAATCAGCAACTTGTTGCTTTGGTCACTTTCGCTTGTTTGTGTAGAGAATGGTCTGCTTTCTATTAGTTGTATGATTGACAACAAACTGTTCCACATATGCTTTATACGTCTTCAACCATTAAAGAATATGAACCATCCACTTTTCCTCTCCATGATGTTTGTAGTGTGGTTTACAAAATTAATTAAAGGGATTCTTTGGATAATCTCTGCTTGTTAGAAGTGTCCCTTGACAATAAGCTGATCATAAAGTGTCTTCCAACTGAGGCCCTCAGGAATGAGCTGTAATCTATGATTAAATCGGTCAGAAAGCAGTTTATCTACAGCTCCACCACTGTACACATTATTACTGTACATAGTTTCCATTCATGTCAGTGGGAAGGGGAGCTGTGACACTGTCCTACTGAGTGGGAATAAGAGATTATGGAAGCAGCCAATGAGCTGCCTCAGGAACCTTTAATCAAATTGGAGGACAGGTAGGTTAACCATGGAGGAAGATGTTTAGCAGTTGTGCAGTACGGACCACTGCTGAAGTGGTGTAGTCAAGAGTATTGGTGGCATTGGTGGGGTTAGTTTTGGCAGGAGAGCCTATTTTGGGTGTTGGGGTTGTGTCATTCTGGAGGGAAGCAAGCAGAGATATCTGTGGTGCTGACCTTAAAATCGAATATGTTCGTGGGAAAAGTTGGGGTTGTGCCAACATAGGACTGGTTGTCCATAGGCCTGAGATGTAGCTGAATGGTTTCAGTTGCACAGCATAATTGCGATTTGGTGGC
This sequence comes from Rhinella marina, assembly GCA_900303285.1. Classification (NCBI taxonomy): domain Eukaryota; kingdom Metazoa; phylum Chordata; class Amphibia; order Anura; family Bufonidae; genus Rhinella; species Rhinella marina. The sequence goes on along the minus strand of ONZH01028431.1, from coordinate 29,229 downwards.
ATAGAAGGAGTGAAGCCCTTGAGATTCAGGGCCTAATTCTGGGATGTGGTTGTCATAGGGAAGCATGTGGAGGTTAAAGGGGTTGTCCAAGTTATGGAAAAAAAAATATAGCACTATAAATCTGATGGACAGCAATATATAACTAAGTTCAGCAGGTTTTAGGCAAAAAAAATCTATATTTCCTCATTTCCCTGGTTCTCTTCTGGCCTTTGTTTACATGCAGTAATAACGATCTCTGCCCCTCCCCCCTTCTCTGCAAAGGCAGTGAATATAAGTGCTGTGAGTACATGTCTGCTGGGATACTCAGCAGCATGTTGTTTGTGTAGGACTACAAGTCCCAGCTGTACAATGACACTGCTGATACACACAGGAAATTCTCCCTACCTGTTCTTGTACAATTCCTCTATAGCTCCTTGCCCAGCATTTGTCTCCTCTCACTGCTGCAGCTACAATTTGTTGTAAAGCCTTGAGCCCTCAGTGTGTTCTGGCTAAAGGGGTTAATGTTTTATCTGAAGGAATCCAGGGAGAGAGCAGATAGCAGGAGCCCGGCAAAGAAAGGGGGCGTGGCCAGTGACGTCTTGTGTACAGACTGTTATCTGAACTCTGAGGCTTGTACACGAAACATCACAGACCAGGGAGATAAGGTGACATCACAGGTCATGTGACCCTCAGTCAACTCTGAGAAACCAGCAGCTTTAGAAACACAAAGTATATGGGAAAGTTGTTATACCTGACAAGTTAGAAACATATAAAGAACAAAAAAATAACTTGGACAACCCCTTTAAGGGACAGTTGGACCTGGTTGAAGTGAACAGGGGCTGGGAATTGGAGATCACAACAGATTTATCACAGTGTCTCATGCAGGTTCATAAATTTGGTGACAAGCTAAACACATTTGCCTAACTCTATACAAACTATTGGTTGGCTTAGGCTACCTTCACATCCGCGTATTTCATTCCGTCAGGCTGTTCTTTAGATAACATCCTGCTATTTACGTGCTTGGGCTGGGTTCCCAGTTTTGTAAGGACCGGACTAGTTACTAAAAAAAACAACTGACTTGGAAAAACTTGCTGTTTGGGCCTCCACTTGGCAAATGAGGTTCAATATAGATGCATGTAAAGTTATGCACTTGGGGGCAAATAATCTGCATGCAGAATATGTCCTGCTGAAGGTAACACTGGGAGAGTCACTTGTTGAGAAGGATCTGGGTGTATTAGTACATCATAGACTAAATAACAACATGCAGTGCCAGTCAGCTGCCTCAAAGGCCTACAGAATTCTGTCTTGTATTAAAAGAGGTATGGACTCGCGAGACAGGGATGTAATATTGCCACTCTACAAAGCGTTGATGCGGCCTCAACTTGAATACGCAGTACAGTTCTGGGCACCAGTCCATAAAAAGGATGCCCTGGAGTTATAAAAGGTACAGAGGAGAGCCACTAAACTCATAAAGGCCCTGGAAGATCTTAGTTATGAGCAAAGATTAAATGAACTGAACTTATTTAGCCTTCAAAAAAGACGTCTAAGGGGGGACCTGATTAACCTGTACAAATATATAAATGGACCATACAAAAAATATCAAGGAAGCTATTCTGTGTTAAACCCCCTCAAAAAACAAGAGGCCACTCCCTACGTCTGGAGAAAAAAAGATTCAGTCATAAGAGACAACAAGCATTCTTTACAGTAAGATCTGTGAATCTCTGGAATAGCCGCAGGAGCTGGTCACAGAAAATACAGTAGATGGGTTTAGATGCCTTTTTAATTCAACATAAAATTGAGGCTTATGACAATGTATAGAAATCTTGTTCTACTCACCATTTCCCTTGTTCCAACCCCTTTTTAAAAGGAAGATCAATGTCCATTCAGGAATGGATATAGCAGGATTACAGGTTGGACTTGATGGACTTGTGTCTTTTTCCAACCTTAACAAACTATGTAACTATGTAACTATGCTGTAATGAACCAGATTCGGTGCTGCCAGTTGCGAATGGAATTTCAGTCGGCCCCATTAAAGAATAATGGAGTTTGGCAGACATACCGTTCGCATCTGGCTGACAAGCAGAGAATCTGTCAGACACAAACTGCTGCATGCTGTGGTTTGTGTCTGGACGTTCGTCCACTTGCCTGCAGGAACAGGCTACTGGAACACTGCTACCACAGTCTTAGTCTGAGACAGAATTTAACATCAGAATTGTGGTGCAATTTTGGTTCTTAGTTTAGGCCGGTAGTTTTTTATGCTGGGTTATATTAAAATAACATTTAATGGTGGCACAACCCCTTAAAGTATACAAATCTAGAAAAACATGGATGAAATATTGTTATTACACTCTGTTTTAAATTAATGAATGCATTACATCCCCAGAATTATTTTGATTTACACATCTAATTTTATTGCTTTAGTCGTATTTCCAGTCATATTGCCTGATATTGTGAGCAGGAAGTTCTCCCATTAATGAGGATGCTATGTACAGAAAGTACTGTAGCTTCTGATAAATCAGAAATGTCAACTGTTGATCTATGTTATCCTAAGATGTCCTGGCGACTTGGCTGCTCCGTGACTTTCAGCATGTGCTGCAGGGACACGTCTTTGACAAAATTTGACAGGTCTTTCAAATACTTTTTAACAGATGCCAAGAAGTTATGACATATTCCTCATGCCATCCTGAAAAACAGATTGATAAATCGTACCCTCAGCTAACTGAATGCATAACAATACAATCTGTCCCGAAACTCATAAACAATATCATTATTTCAAAAGGCGTTTCAAACACAGTACTATATGGCATGACCTTGAAAGAATTAGACATCTAGCATACCACAGACTGCTTTATAAAGTACAATAACTTCCTGGAATTCTTAAGGTAGTGCAGACGGAGCCTTGCAATTCCTGTTTTCTTTGCATTGTTTCCTGAATGGGAATATAATGAGTCTCGCTAACACTTGTAACCATAGTAGTGATATACAACTCACATACCTGACAAAGATCCAGTTATCGTCAAGGTTTTTTGGGCTTCCCCTGATTGCAACAACTGCGTCCTAGTGTTACAACACTGCATCATTGGTCATTTCATCAACGCAATGACTGGACCAGAGGAAAAACACACTTCATGTACATGCAATGTCATTTTTCTGTCCAAATTTATTGTTTGTCAAGAGAATGTTAATTGCTTAAAAATGTAAGATAATGCCAAGTCACTTGTATATACTCAGACAACCTTAATCCCTTAAGGACGTAACCAATTTAGGATTTATGGACACAAGAACTTTTTGTTTTGCCTCAACGTATTCCACCAGTCATCTCTTTTTCTTTGATGCAGCTGCATGAGGTCTTGTTTTTTGCAAGATTAGAAGTATATTTTATGACAGTTATGAGTTTCTGACGTATTTAATAAAGATTGATAAATGTATATGCATATATAATTTTTTTTGTTTTTATATTGTTTTTACTAACAGGCATTATCACAGGCCAGCCCTGGAGTATTTTTTTTTTAATTATCCTTTTTGTCTGCATAGCCCTACCAGCTATTGCAATTGCATTGTCAAGGATGAAGGGGGACAAAAAAGGCAGTATCTGAAATTCTTTGGGTACGGAAAGAAAAATCAGCATGTGAACAGCATGGACTAGCTAGCACTTCAGCATTGTCAAGATGACTATTAGTGAGCAGCACATGGCAGTTTCTTACTTCTTTTTCTGACTAAAAGAAAAATCTTAATGATTCTTTAAAACAAGATCTCATTGATTGCTATTAGAGATGAGCGAAGTTTTGAAAAATTCCATTTGGGAGCCAAAGTTTGACAAGAAATTCGATCCATTATGAATTAATTAAGGGGTCATTGTTTGGCCTAAAATGCGTAGACCTTTTGCTATCTTGGATTTTAGATTCATGGAACAATAAAGGCTGAATTTTTATTTTTGGAAGCTGGGCTCATTAAACTTTCTTTATTACGAATTAATTAGTCACAAATTGCTATGTTAAAACTCCATTCAGCCTATCAATCAATGGGACAGTTTTTATGGCCGTTAAAAATGGTAATATTCACCTCATCCACTTGCTCGAGCAGAGGCAATCTGCTCCTCTCTTGAAAAAGACCGGCCAAAGAACCTGCCGAAGGACCTGACGTCATCACGCTCAGCACAGGTCCTTTTGCAGGTCTATTTCAATGACGAGAGGAGTGGACTGCCTCTGCATGAGCAAGTGGATGATGTGAGTATTTTTTTTTTCATTCTTTCTTAGACAACTCCATCTGCCATTAAAGGAAAAATTATTTTTTACCACGAAAGTTGACTTTGTTTAGAATTGAAATTTTCCTAAAATTCAGACCGAATTCCACGTCGGATGCTTCATTTCACTCAACACTAGTCGCTATGGATAACAAAGTCAGTTTTCCTTTAAAAGAGTTTTGATAAATCCTCCTCCCTCAATAAGTTTCCAAAACTCTATATTAAGAAATATGTAAAGTAGGAAAGACTTACCACACTTACTGGGTTTAAATGTGTGGTCTGTTTGACAGGCCACTGTGAATGCCAGGAGGAGCCCAAGGTCTGAGAGCATGAAGCTGACAAAGGAGCTGTCACTTAGGTCTACCTCATGGCAGTGCCAAGGGAGAAGCATCAAGAAGGTAATTGGAAGTAGAGTGAACAGGAAGGTTGCAGAGTGTGGCTATGACTGTGTGCACAGTAAGAGAGACCTGTGCAGGTGCTTTAGCAGCAGCAGACTTGATCCTGCTCTTGTGAAATGGGATAGTGGGAATGAGAAACTCATGGACAGTAAGGGCATCTGTCTTAGAAACTGACTATAAGATCCATGAGTGAACAGATATGACATGGGAAAAACTCCTTCAGACAATCTCTTTGGTTGCTAGGAACTGAAAAAAGTCCACACAGAAAAAAACAGCAGTCAGCTTACATGTTTCAGAATGGCTCCTTATTCGCTTTTTTAATGGATCATCAATACAGCTGATTTTTTTTTTTTAGTATTAAGAAAAGTATCTTTTAGTGCTGGATCTCTGCTGTATGGTGAATGCTAACAGATAAAAAAGCACAATGTCTGAATCGCAGTTTTTTTTGTTGCATTACTTCCCCCAAAAAATTAAATAAAAAATCAAAATGGTATCAATAAAAACGGAAGCTCACAACCCTCCATAGACTTGGCTTAGGCCATACTTCTCTTCACATTCAGGTCAGGATTTGTGAAGTTAGTTGAGCGAACTAATGTTGAGCGAATCAAAGTATCTGAAATGGACTTCAATCCGAATTTCAGGAAAAATGTAATTTGCCGCAAAGCCAAATTTCTTTGCACTTCATGGTAACAAATCTAGTTTACCTGAAATGGCTGTAAATAAACATACTCACCTCATCCATTCGAGCATGAAGAGGTTGTCGTGGCCATCTTGATTTAAGAAACTGTGCAAAATCTCGCACGGGGTGACGTGTGTCACCACACTGGCCAGGGGCGGTGACGTCATCAGTGATGATGTTACCACGCCCTACCAGCTTGATGACATCATCATGCAAGATTTTGCATGGTGTCTTCAATCAAGATGGCTACGACAGAAAATAGATTCTTTAACTGGATTAGCCCCTGAAAGGCCTTCATTTTAATCTCGGATTAGATGATCATGGCATCTAAGGGGTTAATTGACAGGAGGCGGCGCAATCGCTGTTCCCCGTCATTGCGCCACCATCCGCTTACCCATAACCGTATATGCTGCTGTCACATTGACATTACTAATGCTGTCTTGGCATTAAAGAGCTTGAAAGTGTTGGATACAGTCCTAGTAGACAAGGGTGCACCTAGCCTTTCTGCTGCCTTTCTGAGGCGAAAACTGAAACGGAGTGTCCCCCCCCATGCCAATTTCTTAACCTAACTCACAATGGAAGCGCTCATTGCCCATGGCCCTTCCTCTGCCCCCCTCTTGCCCCTACCTGGTGCTGCCTGAGGAGATCGCCTCACCTGGCCTCATTGGTGGTGCACCCCTGCTAGGAGACCTCCGAATGTCATGCCCTACCTTTCAGGCAATTGGGGCACTTTTGATTCAGAAAACAATTTATTGGGTCCAAAGCAAATCTGATGGCCGATTCAATTCAATATAAATTTCAGGAAATGCACTCATCTCTACTGACAGCAAATACAAAAGTTTTAAAACTCTGAAGATAAAAAGTAGATGGTGTAGACAGATGCTTGAACTATGAAGTGTAAAACCAGAGAAAGCAGGTGTCTGTGCAGTAAGAATAATGCAGATGAATGGTTCCCATTTCCACGATACCTCGACAAGTCAGAAGTAAAATATGTCAACAGACTAGAGCTATGGTGGTTTTAAGAAGACAGATTTGGATTACTAGAGAAGTGCAAAAATGTGAGTGAACATTCACAAAGTATGTACAGATTCCACTGAAAGCAGAACATCTATACAGCAAGCATGTTTCTGCCAAAAGAATGATGTACATCTGCTTATGTTATTGAAAAAGAACACATTCATCACATACTTTTATTCAGTTCTATAAAAGTCTGACGTGAATAGCCTGGTAGTTTAGGTGTGACATTATCTTCATACTCTGCATTCATGATTTCCTTTTTCTTTTTTCAGCAGCTCTCACTTTAGTAACTTGGATTTAGATACATGCTCCCTGGACCTGCTGCCAACATCTGAGATTCTACAGACTTTACATTTAGATTTATTTAAGGTGAAACATAATAAAATGATAATTCCTATCTTCATGCCAAGTCTCAAGATTCTAGAGAGCCAATTCTAAGACCTGAGGAAGGTCTAATTTATTTATAAAATGTTCCTTTTTTGGGCAAGTTATGCATGTATGAGGATCTAACCAAATAAAGATTATTTCATTTCACCTTAGCATCTTCTTCTATTCTTTAAAAGATCAAACTCAAGTAATTTTTGTTATGACGATCTATAACATATTCTCATGACTACCTGTAAACACTGGCACTCAGTGACATGCAAAGAAGTGGGGGCGTTACACAGTCAAAATTTTCCCTTCAATATTGACGGCAACTTCTTCTACATATCCTTTTTTTCTCTTTAGGACAGCTCATTGAAGTCTGATTGGCTCTGGCTCCCGGTACCTCCGCCAATCAGCTCTTTGAATAGGCTGTGACGCTGCAGTGAGTACTGTGGCCTCTTCCTAGAGCTCATCAGTGGGGGTACCAGATGTTGGATTCCCACCAATTTGATATCAATTATGTATCCTGAGGATAGGTAATCAATGCCAGCAAACAAAGGGAGTGGCAGCATTCCAAAATAATGCAAATCAGTGATATATTTAATCCACATGCAACGTTTTGGCTAAGAAACCTTATTTAAGTGTAAATGTCATATTTTTTTATTTGCTAGTTCATTAGAGCTAGGCATGTATACCTGAGTTAGTCTGTCAATTATTGTCAAAAGATCTGTAATTACCTTATAATAACAGCTTACATTAATGTCTCCTGTCCCTTTCCACTGGTACCAAGATCGTTGCTATGGCTCATCTAAGAGGACAGGAAGACAGAGGGCAGTCCTTCACATTGCATGCCTGCATTAGGCTTCAGAGTGAGGAGGCGTGTCTTTCAGTAATCCAATCTGGTTGGCTGGCAGGAAGCTGTTGGCTACAGCAAGTGTGTATGTGAAGTGAGCGAAAGCAGTTTTGGCCTCAGAGAATTGGCAGAAGAGCCATTTTGAGAAGATTCTCATATTGTAGAGGTTAAAACAGCTATAACTAAGGGAAAAACTCAAGTAAAACAGTGGTATGCGAAAAAAAAATAAAGATTGCTTTATGCATAATGCTACACCAGCAGTAACATAAATTATATATAACTAAAATTGATTTTTTTGATGAAAACATGACAGTTACACTTTAAGCTTTTAAACCAAAATCTTTGATATGGATTAAATATATTAATGGTTTGCATGCTTTTGGAGGGCTGCCTCTCCCTTTGTTTGTTGGCCTTTACAGTGAATGACCAAGTAGGACAGAGCCGATCAACCAGTTGATCGGCGTGGGTGTCGGATGTTGGAACCCTGCCAATGAGGATAGGTGATCAATATTAAAAACCCCGAAAACCTCTTTTTATTTAGACGGATGCATGCAAGACTGTTTTTTCCATCTAAAAAAATGGATCTTAAATGGAAATGAATAAACTGGGTGCAAAATGTGCATAATGGATGTTTAAAATACAGGATCCTTTTTTTTCTGTTCTTCTGATGGATCAGATGAACAGAAAATGAAACGGTTATGTGAACCCAGCCTAATCAAGAAGAGCAGAGCTAAGGTGAAGCACTAAAGAGGCCTCAGAAGCACAGATTACAAAACATTCACATGACACTAAAGAAAAAACAGCATTTAAGAACAATCAAATCAAAGGAGGCGGGCCTGTAGGTCTGTCTCATTCATTATTGTTTACACCTGTTTTAGACATAGAAAAGGAAGCTGGCGTACATTTAGACTGGCACAGGCCTCTACAAACCTACCGTATTTTTTGCTTTATAAGACGCACCCAATGATAAGACGCACCCCAGATTTTAGAGTAGGAAAATAAGAAAAAAATATTTTTCATCAGACCTCATATTAGACCCCCATAAATTTCAGGACATCACATCAGACCCCCATCAGGCCTCAGATCAGCCCTTTCAAACCCCCATCAGACCTCAAATCAGCCCACTCAGCACCATATCAGCCCACTCAGCCCCCATCAGACCTCAGATCAGCCCACTCAGCCCCCATCAGACCTCAAATCAGCCCACTCAGCCCCCATATCAGCCCACTCAGTCCCCATATCAATCCCACTCAGCCCCCATCAGACCTCAGATCAGCCCATCAACTCACTGTGCCCTCATCAAACCTCAGATCAGCCCACTGTCCCCCATATCAGCCCACTGTGCCCCTATAAGACCTCAGATCAGCCAACTGTGCCCCCATTAGACCTCAGATCAGCCCACTGTGCCCCCATCATACCTCAGATCAGCCCACTGTGCCCCCATCAGACCTCAGATCAGCCCTCTGTGCCCCCATCAGACCTCATATCAGCCCACTGTGCCCCCATCAGACCTCAGATCAGCCCACTTGCCCCCATCATACCTCAGATTAGCCCTCTGTGCCCCAAATCAGCCCACTGTACCCCCATCAGACCTCAGATCAGCCCACTGTGCCCCCATCATACCTCAAATCAGCCCACTGTGCCCCCATTTCAGCCCACTGTGCCCCATCAGACCTCAGATCAGCTCACTATGCCCCTATCAGGCTTCAGATCACCCCACTGTGCCCCCATCAGACCTCAGATCAGCCCACTGTGCCCCCATATCAGCCCACTGTGCCCCCATCAGACCTCAGATCAGCCCACTGTGCCCCATCATACCTCAGATCAGCCCACTGTGCCCCATATCAGCCCACTGTGCCCCCATCAGACCTCAGATTAGCCCACTGTGCCCCCATATCAGCCCATTGTGCCCCAATCAGACCTCAGATCAGCCCATCAGCCCCCATATCAGCCCACTTGGCCCCCATCAGACCTCAGATCAGGCAATAAATGAGCCCACTCTGCCCCCATATGAGCCCACTGTGCCTCGATATGAGCACACTCTGCCCCTATCAGACCTCATATCAGCCCATCAGAATAAAATAAAAAAAAACTCTCTCACCTCTCCTGCACCGCGGCTCTGCTCCGGGACCGTCCATCCACTTCAGCCTGTTAAGGGCGGGTTCACATCAGCGTTCGTAATTCCATCATACTATTCTATTATAACAGGGTTATAATGGAATACAAAGGAATTTAAGGACGGAATGCAAAACAGAACCCTTCTGTTATAGTGTTCTATTATAGTGGAACATGATGGAATGCAAAATGGAATCCTTTAAGAGGCATTCCATTTTGCTCAGTCCTAATACATTTCCATACCTCCCAACTTTGGAGATGGAGAAAGAGGGAAATTTTTTTTTGGCACTAGGCCACGCCTCTAACTCCGCCCAAAACATTACTATACATCTAATCCCACCTAGTCCCCTTACTGTCCCACATAGTAATTATTCCCCAGTTATGTGCCCCCATTAATATGCCCAGTTATGTGCCCCCAGTAATAAGCCCAGCTGTGCCCCCCAGTAATATGCCCAGCTGTGCCCCCCCTATAATATGCCCACATTGTGCCCCCAGTAATGTTTTGCCCCCCAGTAATATGCCCATACTGTGCTCCCCAGTAATGCTGTGCCCCCAAGTAATATGCCCATACTGTGCCAAAATTTTTTAAAAATAAAAACAATATACTTACCTTCTTCCTAGCAGCATCACCAGCAGGAGATCTTCTTCTTTAGCCTGGGGGGGGGGCCAAGGCTGACGGCCGGCCCCACCCCCCTCCCAGACCGAAGGTGTAGAGAGCAGAAGGGAGGTACGGAGAGCCTGCAGGGGGGACGGGACGGATTATGGATGAAGCAGTGAGCCGGTTCCGGCTCTCTGCTTCATCACAATTCAGGTAACTGTATCTGCGTCCTATGGACACAGGGAGAGCTGCCAGTAACCGGGACATAGCTGGATCCGGGACGTGGGAGGTATGCATTTCTATGGGCACAAATAAAAGTTCAGTTTTTTTCCGTTATGCATGACGGTATAAAACAGAACCATTCTTTGCTCCCATAAAAATGTATTACGACGGAGCAAAAGAGAATGCCTCTTAAAGGTTTCCGTTTTGCATTCCATCATATTCCGTTATAATAGAACGCTATGATAGAATTACTAACGCTGATGCGAACCCTCCATTAACTCGCAAGTTGATCCAGAGGAAGGCAAAAAACTCTATGAGGTGGAAGTCAAATTTCCTCATTTTAGGGGAAAAAAATCTTCCCAACTCCAATCACGCAATCAGAATGACTTTTACTATTCCTGTTACTGAAGATGCACAACATTATAGCTTTTAGAAACCTGGCACTCAGGTCTCAGAGCTGGTATAAAATAAAGGAAAATGTGCAGCTGTAAAGATGTGAAGACCAATAAAAATTCTATAAAATAAGCAACCAAACCTTTTACAGTATAACCTGTATACTGGTAGTGATAAGAACTTTAGCATAAAATTGTACAGTGTTCCATACAAAGGTTTGTAGACCAAAAGTATCAAATCTGCATGTACAGACAAATTCCTGGTCAGTTCTGTAGTAATACACCATCAGTCTATTGCAGTTTAAACCAGAACATAGTAGTTTGAATGATGCTGACAGAGCAATGCTGATCATGAGCCTGACAATGCCACGTGATTTAAACAGCTGGAACATAGCTGTGAGAAGGAAACTCCAGGGGATGACACTGACTGACATGACAAATTGAAAGGGCAGCATAGAAGGCCTTTCCTGAAAGGTGAAAGATTGAAGAAGAGTTGTTTCAGGTCTCCTCCTATCCTGTACAAAGTGCTTAATGCAGTTAAGCAGCAGATTTATTAACAGAATGAATAAAATCATCTCGATGATTATCTCACAACATACATACAGCAGAAAATTACAAATATCACGGGCATAAGTAAATTGTAGCCAGGGACATTATCACAATGATCACAGCAGCAGTTGTTGAGTGGGCTGGTCTTTAGGAAGGGTGATGACACACTACATCTTTTTCTTGGAGTTATGCCACAACCAAGGCATGCTGCAATTTAAGATAAAACCCACTGTATCTCAAAGTGGTTTTCTGGGACTTTACTATTGGTTGTCTATCCTCAATATCAGATAGAATCAATAGATATTGGTCATCAATATCTAATCAGTGAGGATCCGACTCCTTGTTATTTGAAGCACTGCAGCCTCTTCAAATTGCTGACTAGTGAGGATGCTGGGTGTTGGACCCCCACTGCTCAGATGTTGATGACCTATACTGAGGAAAGGCCATCAATATTAAACTTGCTTAAGGCTACTTTCACACATGTGGCAGCAGGGTTCCGCCTGGCTGTTTTGGCGGGGGAACAGCCTGCCGGAACTGTGCTGACTCTAGGCCGCCGTGGCGCCGGAAGTCCCCTCCAGCCCAATTCACTATAATAGGGGAGGGCCAGAGGTCAGGCCACAGCCTGGCAAACAAACCGAGAGGCAGCCGGACAAAAACCACAGCGTGCTGTCGTTTTTGCCCGGCTGCCTCTCAGCATGTTTGCCGCTCTATAGCTGGACCTCTGGCCTGCCTCCATTATAGTGAATGGGGCTGGAGCAGACTTCCGGCAGCACAATGGGCTAGCTTTATCATGGATCCGGCAGGCTGTACCCCGCTGGAACAGTCTGCTAGACCCTGCTGCCATGGGTGTGAAAGTAGCCTAAAAACCGTATTTAAAAAACATTGTGTAAATACATCCTCAGCGATGCATATGATAAGGCAACAAGGAAGCCACAAGTAAGCAGTGATCAAAAGTATGCCTGCCCGACAAGTACTACATTAAATACCCAACAGCAAAAGTTTTTAGATTTTGATTTTATTTAACATTTGTGAAAATCCTTTTTCACCTTCATAGCCAAAATCTAAATTATTTCACGTAATAACCAATTTATTAGTACTATTAATTATGATATTGTGACTTTCTTACAGATGAACATACATATTATTGTAATTGTTGCCAAAATGCATTACGAGGAATGGTGGAAACCTGATCTGGGGAAAAAGGTGTGACTAAAGGGAAAGACGTGACATTTACAGAATACTGAGGTATCATCATAATGCTAAATTTGACAAAAATTGATTTGGGATTTGTATCAATATGATACAGTGCCAATATATAGTAATATTTATTTTACTCACTTATATAGAGATAACATACAGTATTATGGAGCATTTGTCAAGGTAATACAGCAATTCTGTAAAAAATTATATATATAGGTGTAGTAATACATAGGAGCCATGCAGTAGGGGTGAGTGAATCTCATACAATTTAATTTAGGCCTATTTGGCTGAATTGGCCATCAAAGTTGAATAAATTTGACCCCAATCAAAAGTGCTCTGATTGCCTGGAAAAGTCACTCTCCCTCTGTGGAATTTTAGAATCAATTCCCTCATCTCTACCATTCAGATAAATGTCTGTCGATGTACGTAATACATGATAAACTCCAGATCCATTCTGGCTCGCGGAGCTGTGCCTAAAGGGACTAGAGGGGGCCAGTAACATTTAAATGTGGAGAAGAACCAGGAAAAAGAGACCGCTGGGGGACACAGGAAGCATCAGAATATGAGTGACGGTTGATTATATTAGATTTTAAACGTTTTTTTACTGCATTCGGTATGAGGATGGACAACTCCTTCCATTACTGAAAAATGCTGATTGGTGATTGTTAATTGATCAGAGGTAGATTTGGGCTTTCTGAGGCCCCAAGCAAAGTTATGTCTGGGGTCCCTAATCAAAGCCATTCTTTTTTGAATAGAGAAATACAATAATTATCCACTTTACACTATTCACAAAATAATGTGCCTCCAACACCATATGGTGTCCCCTTATGTGTTCCCAACATAATATGGTGCCCTCTTAGGTGCCACAAACAAAATATGATTCTCCGTAACGCAATATGGTGCTCCTTTGGTGTCTTTAAAATGAATGCTTACCTAGCCCACAATCATAAGAGAAGCAAGCTCATCTCTCAGTGCAAATCTACTCTGATCTGTCTTCCAACTAAACATAGCAGGCGCAATGACATGACTTGATCACACCTGCCAGCTCCAAACCATTGGTCACAGGATGAAAAGCTGGGAATTGACTGCTAGAGAAGAATGGATTTCCCAAAAGAACCAAATGTTGTCGAATCTGAAAGTTTTGTTTCATCTCGCATGAATTACTGAAAATGGTGGCCACCATTTTACAGATCAGAAGACAGAGAAGAAGGCATCCTCCACCAAGAAGGATTCATTTTTGGACTCTGTTTTTTTTATTTACACAAAAAATCCAACAGTGTGGTGTGTTGTTTGTTACCACCTGCTAGCCTCACTTAACCCATAGCCATATATGTTACTATCACTTTGACATGACTAATGCTGTCTTGGAATTAAAAGTGTCATACACAAGTTTTCAGAGTCATTGGGACACATTCAGTCTGGAAATAATTTGTTTGTACCAAATTGAATCTGATGGCTGATTCTGCCAAATTGGACCTAAAACAAATTGTGGGAAATGTGCTCATCTCTCTACTGACAGCCCCCTTCTTCACTAGTATTCAACTGTATCTGCGCCCTGTAGTTCATGAAAGTAGTGCCTTATCTTGGGTTACAGCAATCCTGCTGATCGTCCTATAGTTAAAGTGGTTCTGATCTTTAGGACCAAATGCATTTGCATGGTTTGCGTGATGGTAAAGAGCACTGTTGATTGAGGTATATGCCTTTTGGGGTTTGCTTGATCGAATCTGTGCATTTACATATTCACATTTTTTTCTCTGTGCTTACTTTATAAATATTACCTTGGATGGAATGAAGATGACTTTTTAGTTAATTTTCATAGTGCAACATGATATTATGTGTACTATACCAATATACCGTGCAGTTTAATTTAATTTAATGGATGTACTGCATCAATATACCAGTTATCTAATCCGTACTACTGTGTCAATATAGTGTGCAGTTTAATATATACATTTTCCTTCGTCAATGTATCATGCATTGTACTGCCTCAATATGCTAGTTAATTAATGCATTGTACTGCATCAATATACTGTGCAGTTCAATGTAACTCATTGTACTACATCAATAGACCAGCTATTTAATGCACTGAACTACTGTACATCAATATACAGTGTAGTTTAATAGAATGGATTGTTCTACATCAATATACCAGTTATTTAAAGCATTGTAATGCATTGGTATTCCATGCAGTTTAATATGACACATTGTACTGTGTCAATATACCAGTTATTTAATGCATTGAAATGTGTCATTACACCAGGCAGTTTAAACGGCATCTGGCAGCAAATTTGTACCTATGAAACTGGCTGACCTGTTGCATGTGCGCTTGGCATCTGAATTGGTCCCATGGTCATATTTGCCCACACTGCTGAGAAAAATGAAGATTTATGAAAAGTGAATGAAGTGAATCTCTAGGAGCAACTGGGGTGTTGCCATTACACCTAGAGGCTCTGCTCTCTCTGCAACTGCCGTGCCCTCTGCGCTTTGAGTGACAGGGACAGGCAGTGAAAACATCATAACACCTGGCCCTGTCAATCAATGTGCTGAGCTGCCAAGCAACCATGCAACAGGTCAGCCAGTTTCATAGGTGCAAATCTGCTAAAAGATGCCCTTTATTATAGCATATATTATTATAGCATATACTGTATCAATATACTAGTTAGTTAATGCATTGAACTGCATCAATATACAATGCAGTTTAATATAATGCATTGTTTTGCATCAATATACCAGATCAATGCAATGCATTTTACTGTATTAATATACCGTTGCTAATTGTCAATACCAGTATGCAGTGTATTCATATAAGGGGGTGGATGTTTAATTGTGCCTCTGTCTGTTAATTACTGAAAAAAACACTTGCAATTTTGCTACTGTTTGAAAACTCGTGACTGTTCATTTATAGACCTCATAGTAAAATGTCTGGTAAATAGTAGAGTGGAAAATGAAATACCTGTTTCTCATCATCTGCATGTCAGAATGTGGGTGGCTATAGTAGTACAAACAGCAGTAGCAGCATCAGCCGTCCAGCCAGTAGTAGTTGCAATAGCAGCAAGCCACAGTTCTCGCTGACTTCCGTTAATGGCCACATTACTACTGAGGACAAAGAGGATGACATTGTGGACTTGATGGCTGACTCCTCCTCAATCACAGCAGGATGATGTTAATGTCACTTCTGAGTCTGACCCCATGCCTTTGAGCCATGGGTCACAGCATTCCTCCTGCTCCTCCTCCCTGCAGTCCTAGAAAAACCTTTCCCTTGCATTATCTCTGTCTTCCTAGAACATTATATGGAAACTATAAAAAAGTTTTTTATGTCTAAACTTAGAGGTGAGCTAAGTTTTTAAAATTCGATTTGGCCGATTTGCCGGTTTGCCAAGAAATTTGCTTTGTTAGTAATTAATTAGTCATGAATCGCTATAAATCAGGTATACCCGTATGTCACGGTGGCTGAGGGAATGTGTGGAACGGGCTGCTGCAGTGATCCAGCTCCATACGAGGCAGTAACAGTGACAGTAGTGGCCCATGACACAGGGTGTCAGCAGCAGTGATGCATATGGTGATATATGACACCTGCCTTTAAAGCACACTAACTGTATCCCTAACAGAACGGATTAACTATGAATGTCGGTGCACTGCACAGCGATGCACATGGCGATATATTCTCACCCTGCACTCTGCATCTCCAATATTGTCCTATTAACAGTTTGCAGCAACACTGTCCATATGGCATGAGAGTTTGTCACGTCTCTCCCTATGCTCAACTCACAGTAGTGATGGGTAGTTCATGAACAATCAGTTCAAAATGAACTGATCTTCTAAGTGAACTAACTTAGGGGTGATTGCCCCTCATCAGTGTAGACTTAAGCCAGTGCTCTCTGCTGTGCACTGATGAGGGGCAATCACTTAGAAACAACTGTCTGCAGATGAGATGCTGGCTTATTTAATATCATAGTCATGTCTTAAGGCCCATTTAAAGGGTCGAACATTGACTTATAGGATAGCTGCCTTACATCTGGTGGCATTAGAGGTAGAGCTTGTTCAGAGCTCATTTGTATCCCTTTCTTCCCTGAATTCTAGAGGAGCATGTATGGTCTATAAGTCTCCTCACATTGATTAAGGTGTTCTCCCCAAGGAAAGATGGTACCCCCCAAATCCTTAGTTCATATTCCTGACAAAGATTAGTTCAACAGGAAGTAAGACAACTGGGAGGAGTTGTGATGACACAGCAGCTCCATCAGGATCATTCATCGTCAATACCACTTGCTTTATAGTTCCTACTAATAGAAAAGTAGAAAAATGTAATATAGACCTGCAAATACAAATGAAATAAAACAAAATAAAAGTCTGAAATGACACTGCTTAGACTCAGCTGCTCTGTGTGTGTGAGTAAGAGAGAGCGAGTATACATTATGTGTGTGTAGGTTCATAGAAATCTCCTGTATAAAACCCTGTCCTGTGTGCTGAAGATGTTTTAGGTGCTGCTGCACTGCTCTCTCATACATTCACCATGAGTCAGTGGATCTGAACTACTATAGATGATGCTGCTGGTCTTTTGCATCTCATTGAACTAGACTGTCAGGTGTAATTCTAGAAGTATGTTAGTTCAGTAGTTCATCTAGTTTAGTCAATTCAAAAGTCACAGGCTTCCTATAAGCCTCCTCAGAACAATGTCGTGCCTGGATCAGTGTCGGACCTCATTACAGACAGTGGGAATCCGGTGGTGAAGTTGAGAATCTGACAACACCCGATCCTGCAAGATCCTGTAGGATGCTCTGTC
The DNA here is from genome assembly GCA_900303285.1 of Rhinella marina. NCBI lineage: Eukaryota > Metazoa > Chordata > Amphibia > Anura > Bufonidae > Rhinella > Rhinella marina. The sequence goes on along the minus strand of ONZH01028431.1, from coordinate 11,838 downwards.
CCAGGAGCCTGCCAGATCTCCTCAACAGAGATATAAACGAGGCCTAAAAAAAAACAAAAACTGTTCTCCATGATAAAATTCTTATATTATGAACACAATTAACAGTTTGAAAAAAAAAATCATAAAATTGGTATTGTTGTATCTGTTATGGCCTGCACTATAAAATGATACATAGAAACATAGAAGATTGACGGCAGAAAAAGACCACCTGGTCCATCTAGTCTGCTCTTTTATTATCCTTTTATTGTTATCTTAGGATAGATACATGTTTATCCCAGGCATGTTTAAATTCAGTTACTGTGGATGTATCAACCACCTCTGCTGGAAGTTTGTTCCAAGCTTCTACTACTCTTTCAGTGAAGTAATATTTTCTAATGTTGTTCTTGATTTGTCCCCCAACTAACCTCAGATTGTGCCCCCTTGTTCTTGTGTTCTGTTTCTTATTAATAACCCTTCCCTCCTGAACTTTATTCAGTCCTTTATCATGATCATGTTATTTATCCTGCACAGTGAACTATATAAAAAAAATAATAATAATACAGAATTGCTGTTTTTCCTCTGACCACATTTAATAATGTGGTGTAAAAAAAAAAAAAAAAAAAAGACCTCAACCGGTCCTGCATAAAATAAAACTTCACTTGAAAAAATAAAAATGATATTGCTCTAGAAATGTAATAGACCTGAAGCCCCTGAAGACATTGCATGGCATAACATGTCGGGGAGCTATAGTAGTTAGTTTTTATAGAGATCTGATTAATTAACTGTGAATCATTAGGTATTACTAAGAGTGCTTAGTAAAAATCACTGCATCCCAGTACTAATGCATGCATAGCTGTCACCGGCTGGTAAAGTAACCGGCAGTATGCCAGCTCTTACAGACTGATATGTACAAACAGCACTGCATTCCGATCAAAGATTAAGTACTCAAGTCTGAGACTGATATAAGTATTGAGACTGCTACAAAAGTCTCAGCACTTTTGATTGCAATTGATACATACCGTACAGTCTAATAACACTGCATTCTAGCTGGAATTGACACAAATCGTTGACCCAAAACTACCCTAGAAAACATTTCCAACTTTTAACATTCCCTAAGTTCCTTTTCAAATTTTATATGATGTAATAAAAGTTAAAAAATATATTTGATAGAATAAGGGTTTGATTACCCTCGAGGCAAATTAATTAAAAATGAATCACAATTCAGCTCTATTCACAATGTGTAATTTATGAACAAGATGTATGGAACACAGTGTCCTCCAACATTTTTTGAAAATGATTCTGTTTAAGACATGACTGATTCCTTTATGGTCTAGGGACTGGAGTACTTAATGCTTTCTCTTCTAGGGTAATGGAAAAGCTAATATCTGCTTCCCTAGTAGTCTGGGGCAGTGAAGGTATAAATACACATTTTTATACATTGTTAGAGGGGTTAATACAGTGCCTTGCGAAAGTATTCGGCCCCCTGGAACTTTTCAACCTTTTGCCACATTTCAGGCTTCAAACAAAAAGATATAACATTTAAAATTTTTGGTGAAGAATCAACAACAAGTGGGTCACAATTGTGAAGTGGAACGACATTTATTAGATCATATAAACTTTTTTTGTAATAATAAAACTGAAAAGTGGGGTGTGCAAAATTATTCGGCCCATTTACTTTTAGTTCACAAAACTCACTCCAGAAGTTCATTGAGGATCTCTGAATGATCCAATGTTGTCCTAAATGACTGATGAAGATAAATAGAATCCACCTGTGTGTAATCAAGTCTCCGTATAAATGCACCTGCTCTGTGATAGTCTCAGGGTTCTGTTTAAAGCACAGAGAGCATCATGAAGACCAAGGAACACACCAGGCAGGTCCGTGATACTGTTGTGGAGAAGTTTAAAGCTGTATTTGGATACCAAAAGATTTCCCAAGCTTTAAACATCCCAAGGAGCACTGTGCAAGCGATCATATTGAAATGGAAGGAGTATCAGACCACTGCAAATCTACCAAGAACCGGCCGTCCCTCTAAACTTTCATCTCAAACAAGGAGAAGACTGATCAGAGATGCAGCCAAGAGGCCCATGATCACTCTGGATGAACTGCAGAGATCTACAGCTGAGGTGGGAGAGTCTGTCCATAGGACAACAATCAGTCGAACACTTCACATATCTGGCCTTTATGGAAGAGTAGCAAGAAGAAAGCCATTTCTCAAAGATATCCATAAAAAGTCTTGTTTACAGTTTGCCACAAGCCACCTGGGAGACACACCAAACATGTGGAAGAAGGTGCTCTGGTCAGATGAAACCAAAATCAAACTTTTTGGAAACAATGCAAAATGATATGTTTAGTGTAAAAGCAACATAGCTCATCACCCTGAACACACCATCCCCACTGTCAAACATGGTGGTGGCAGCATCATGGTTTGGGCCTGCTTTTCATCAGCAGGGACAGGGAAGATGGTTAAAATTGATGGGAAGATGGATGGAGCCAAATACAGGACCATTCTGGATGAAAAGCTGTTGGAGTCTGCAAAAGACCTGAGACTAGGACGGAGATTTATCTTCCAACAAGACAATGATCCCAAACATAAAGCAAAATCTACAATGGAATGGTTCAAAAATAAACGTATCAAGGTCTTAGAATGGCCAAGTCCAGACCTGAATCCAATTGAGAATATGTGGAAAGAGCAGAAAACTGCTGCTCACAAACGCTCTCCATCCAACCTCAAAGAGCTCGAGCTGTTTTGCAAGGAACAATGGGCAAGAATTTCAGTCTCTAGATGTGCAAAACTGATAGAGACATACCCCAAGCGACTTGCAGCTGTAATTGCAGCAAAAGGTGGAGCAACAAAGTATTAATGCAAGGGGGCCAAATAATTTTGCACGCCACACATTTCAGTTTTATTATTACAAAAAAAGTTTAAATGATCCAATAAATTTCGTTCCACTTCACAATTGTGACCCACTTGTTGTTGATTCTTCACCAAAAATTTAAAATGTTATATCTTTTTGTTTGAAGCCTGAAATGTGGCAAAAGGTTAAAAAGTTCCTGGGGGCCACACGGCACTGTACCTGCTTATCTGATTCCAATTGAAAAAATCATTATGTGATTCCCTGGAGTATATGGTTGTAAAGGAGTTAATCTCAATTTCCCTGTTGATCAAGGGTAGGGATGACCTGCAGCTCTCCAACTACAACTCCCACCATGCCCTGCTGTAGGCTGATAGCTGTAGGCAGTCTGTGCATGCTGGGAGTTGTAGTTTTGCAACAGCTGGAGAGGCACAGGCTGACCATTCAAGAATTAATGATAACTTCCCTGGGAGTCTAGCACATTGGAGGAGTTGATTTACTTTTACGTTGTGGCCTAGGATAGTGGAGGGGTTTATACCTGGTATCTAGTAGTACTTTACTCACCTCTGCAGGGTCCTACAGTGTCTTTCATAAAGGCTCTGTTAGATGCTGCCTGTACAGATATATTTTTCCCTTGAAGCAGTGTGCCCAATTTGGATTTTTTTTTCCTGAAAATCATGGACAGCCAACAGTTTTCATGGACATACTGGAAAACCAAAATGAATGCTAAGGATTGTGATAGTGTTGAGCGAAGCGAAGCATCCAGAGTGGAATTCAGTCTGAATTTTAGGAAAAATTCAATTCTAAATGAAGCCGAATTTCCTTGCGTTTAATGGTAACAACTTATTTTTCCTAAATTGCCGGCTGGAGTTGTCTTAGAAAGAATGGCAAAAAAAAATCACTCACCTCATCCACTTTTGATTGAAAAAGACCAGTCAAAGGGCCTGCGCTGAGCGTCATTAAGTCACCGTGTGCTCCCAGCGTGATCACGTGGTGATGTCATCACTGATTACATCACCACATGATCATGCTGGCAGCACAATGACGTCATCACGCTCAGCGCAGGTCCTTCGGCAGGTCTTTTTCAATCAAGAGAGGAGCGGACTGCCTCTGAGTGAGCAAGTGGATGAGGTGAGTGATTTGTTGTTTTTAAACCCAAAAGGCTATATTGCACTAGCATATTACCGTTTTTAACGGCTGTTAGACTGGTGCACTTCTGTCTAAGTGGCTGTTAAAAATGGCTCCATTGATTGATAGGCTGAATGGGATTTTAACATAGCGATTTGTGATTAACAAATCAAATTTCTTTTAAAACCTCGGCAAATTTTTCAAAACTTCGCTCATCTCTAATTGTGATATATGTCTATAGCTGAATATGCTGTTATGAATTCATTAGCAGCCTTTAGTATGAGTTATAAAATGACGATAATCACAATCACAATGATCTGCCCAAGTACCACCAGCCTAAAAAAATAAAAATAAATCACACGTACAACTTTTTTTTTTACAGACTGTCCAGAAATTTCTAGACATTTCACAACACTGGCTAGAAGCAATGCTCATAGAGGAAAACACCTCCATACAAATAGTGTCCAGTGGAAAATAAATTTAAATTCCTAAATTCATTTTTATGTGAGCAAAATAGTATTCTCTAGTACATACTGGTATGAAGGGCTCCACATAGGAGCAAGCCACACTAAGTACAGTATATAATTACAAGGTGGTTTTACAGCCTCTGTTTCTCATTGATTGTACTCATATTTGACAGGTACTCCTATGAGTCATAAATACCATGGGTCATCTCTTATCCCTCTGGTAATATCTCCAAACTCTTATTTCAAAGACATTTCTTGACTAAACAATGCATTTAAGTAGTGAATGTTAGAAGCAACAGACATTGGCCATTGGCAGGAATAACTTGTTCTACAATTTTCTGCAGTGAACTCAAGCAGAAAACAGCATCATCTGTGAACCAATTTATTTTTACATATCATATCACTTTAGAGCAGAAGAAATGTAGTCACCAGTAAGTGGAAACCATGTATAGAGGATATAAGGGGTTATTTATTACTTTAAAGAAGATGTGCCGCCATTAAATGTTATTTTAACCCCTTCATGCCATAGCCATTTTTCACCTTAAGGATCAGGCCAAATTTAGGAAATCTGTCGTGTGTCACTTTATGTGGTAATAGTTTTGGAACACTTTTACTTATCCAAGCCATTCTGAGATTGTTTTCTCGTGACACATTGTACTTCATGGCAGTGGTATATTTGAGTCAATATAAATCACCTTTATTTATTAAAAAATCCTACATTTACAGAAAATTTTGAAAAATTTGTAAGTTTTGAAATTTGAATTTCTCTGCTTTTAAGGCAGATAGTGATTCCTCACAAAATAGTTATTACTTTACATTTCCCATATGTCTACTTTATGTTGCCATCATTTTGTAGATGTAATTTTATTTTTTGGGGACGTTAGAAGGCTTAGAATTTTAGAAGCAATTCTTGAAATTTTTAAGAAATTTTCCAAAACCATTCTTTTAAGGATCAGTTCAGTTCTGAAGTCACTTTGTGGGGCTTACATAATGGAAACCACCATAAATGACCCCATTTTAGAAACTACACCCCTCAAGGTTTTCAAAACTGATTTTACAAACTTTGTTAACACTTTATGTATTCCACAAAATTTAAAGGAAAATGAGATGACATTTCTAAATTTCACTTTTTTTGGCAGATTTTCAATTTTAATCAATTTTTTTCCTGTAACACATCAAGGGTTAATAGCCAAACAAAACTCGAAAACTATTACCCTGATTCTGCGATTTACAAAAACACCCCACATGTGGTGGTAAACTACTGTATGGGCACACAGCAGGGCGCAGAAGAAAATGTGCGCCAGATGCTTTTTGGAGGGCACATTTTGCTGGCCTGGTTTTTAGACACCATGTCCCATTTGAAGCCCCCCTGATGCACCCCTAAAGTAGAAACAATCAAAAAGTGCCTGTATTGGAAACTAAGGGATAAGGAGACAGTGTTATTGATACTATTTTGGGGTACATATGATTTTTGATCGCTTTATATTGCGCTTTTTGTTAGGCAAGGTAACCAAAAATGGCTGTTCTGGCACAGTTTTTAATTTTTTTTGTACAGTGTTCATCTCTCAGGTTAGATCATGTGCTATTTTTATAGAGCAGGTTGTTACTGATGTAATGATATCAAATATGTCTACTTTCTTTCTTTATTTCGGTTTTAGATAATAAAGCATTTTTGAAAAAAAAATATGTTTTTGTGTCTCCATTTTCTGAATGCCATATCTTTTTTATTTTTCTGCCAATCATCATGTTTAGGGGCTCATTTTTTGCAGGAAGAGTTGACATTTTTATTGGTACTATTTTTGGGTACATATGATTTTTTAATCATTCATTATTACACTTTTTGGGGCAAGGTGACCCAAAAATTGGTAATTTTGGCACAGTTTTTATTTATTCATTTTTACTGCTTTCACCTGAGGGGTTAGGTCATGTGAGATTTTTGTAGAGCAGGTTGTTAGTTATTTAAGTTTTACACAATAATATCATTTTGCGGGATGAGAAGACAGTTTGATTGGTACTATTTTCGGGTAAATATACCTTTTTGATCGCTTTGTATTGCACTTTTTGTGATGTATGGTGACCAAAAAATGGCTTTTCTGGCACAGTTTGTATTACATTTTTTTAGGGCATTTACCTTTTGGGGGAAGAGTGTGATATTTTTATAGAGCAGGTCGTTATGGACACAGTGATACCTAATATGTCTATTTTTCTTTTTTTTTTGTTTTACACAATGAAAGCATTTTAGAAAAAAAAATGTTTTTGTGTCTCCATTTTCTGAAAGCCTTTTTTTTTTTCATTTTTTTGGTGATTGTCTCATGTAGGGGCTCATTTTTTGCGGGATGAGGTGACAGTTTGATTGGTGCTAATTTGGGGTACATACGACTTTTTTCATCACTTTTAATACCATTTTTTTGGTAAGTGATGTGGGAAAAACTTTGATTCCATCATAGTTTTTCTCTTTTTTTTTTTCAATGGTGTTCACTGTGCGGGGAAAGTAATGTGATCGGTTTATAGATTGGGTCGTTACGGACGCCGCGATACCAAACATGTCTAGTGTTCAAATCAGGCAGGGAGGGTTCAAATCACGCTGCCGCCCGCCCCTTCCCCCCTCCCTGCTCGGCCATCCTGAAATTATGGCCACAAATAATGATCTGGAGGGAGGGGATAATAAATGTATGTTTACAAATATTTTAGGAGGATTTGAGCAGTCTGGGGGTCCCGATCGCCCTGCAAAACGGAAGCATTAATCTACGTCGCTGCTGCACAAAGCCCAGCAAGCAGCGACGTAGATTAACCGTTGGCGGTCAGGAAGGGGTTAATATAATTCAGCATGACAAATTGACTACTATGGTCATTTACGTTCTGTTACAAAAATTGCTCCAGTTGTGAGATGGTCTCTTTACTTCATTATAATGGTGCCCCCTGGTGTTTACTCAGTAAAGTAATATGCAAATGTCCCCAGAGGTGTACTATTATTATTTGACCCTAGTATGTCCATTTTATTACTAAAGTCATATAAATGATCCCAAGAGGAGGTTACTCCAATCCTTGTTCTAGCTGGAGAGGTCACCATGCATGCATTCTCACTGTCCATTTAAAGTGGTTATCAATAACCCATCCTTAGGGCTGTGGTCCTGAATCCTACTCCTACACAGCACCATACGTTTAGCAGCAACTCTGCTGGTTATTGCAGTTTTGTCTCATTCAAGTGAGAGTTATGGAAGGCCCCAATAGCAGACCTTATAAGTAACCCTTTAATGGGTTCACTTAGAGTATATAAGTCATTAAAATCTAAAAGAGTTGTATGGTATATTAGACATGCTTCTTCTTCTAAACCTTTTTATTAGGAATTATTTTCACCTTGTTTCCTCTTCTTTGGGTTCTCATTTTGATAATTAGATGTTATAGGGCTGACATGTTTGTCCAACTTCTGTTAACGTAGAAGAGAAACTAAGTTAGTTTATAATTGCATTTTCAATTATTTTTGTGCCCTGTCCTTCAAACACGATCCCTATGTTCAGCTATTGGCCTCTGGGTATAAAAGCACACAACTGTAGTCATTTCCATTATAATTGTTTTCCCTTGATACAATTCTCCTTTCACTGAGAACTTTCTTATTCTACATTTTCCCCTTGGTCAATTTAGATTGTTTGCATGTCTGATGCGAAAACCTTCAGCACTCACAGTATTTGCTAGAAAACAAATATTTGGTCTGGTAAAAATGCACCTTGAAAATGTCATTTTTCTGGTGCCTTTAACCAGTTCAAGACCAGGCCATTTACTGCCTTCCATGATGATATTTTTGATGTTTTTAGTACATGAATAGAGATGAGCGAGCACTAAAATGCTCGGGTGCTCGTTATTCGAGTCGAACTTTTCCCGATGCTCAGGTGCTCGTTTCGAAAACGAACCCCATTGAAGTCAATGGGAGACTCGAGCATTTTTGCGAGGGACCAAGGCTGGGTGAAAACCTGGAAACATCAGAAAATGATGGAAACACCACGGAAATGGACAGGAAACAGCAGGGGCAGCATGCATGGATGCCTCTGAGGCTGCCTAATCCCATCATTACCCCAAATTCTCAGGCAACAGCCTGGTGGTTACCCTCATGGCAATTGTGCTCACCCAGACCAAGAAAGGCGAGGCAAATAGCCATCACATGTTAGGGAAGCACCCAACTAGGTGCAACGAAGGTCCGTCACCGCCTGCAGGTGACACCACTACTCATGCTGGCACTGCAGCTAAAATCAAGTTTGATATCTGTTCTTATCAGTTGCTGTGCCTGCTGGTGGTATAGTGGTGAGCATAGCTACTTTCCAAGCAGTTGATGCAGGTTCGATTCCCATCTATCGCAGGAGGCAATTCAGAATCAGTACAATATCTAATACATCCCCCTACCCGGCAAAATTGTTTGGAGAGAGGGCATGTAGGTGGGGGGGAAGGAGGTTTCGCTGGAAGAGCCAGAGGAGTGCCCCCTGGGCTATCGTGTGTGGTGGTGACAACAGCCGGAATGCATTTGGAAATGCTCTAGCATCAGCCGGTGCAGTATCGATTCTTCTCAGTTTAATACCGTATACGTCCCCTATCTTGGGACCCTATATTTAATGGATTTTTCGAACACGGAAAAGGGAAAAAGAGCTTGCTCTGGCCAGGGGAGTGTTTTTCCCACTGCAGCTAAGGGGATGTGTCCATGCTCTGCCTATCACAGGTCAGGAGGCAGATAAAAGAAGAACAAAAACAAACATGAGTGCAACTTCTGAAACGTCCCCTATCCGGCTAAATTGTTTGTAGAGTGGGCCTGTAGGTGGGGGGGCAGGCTGGGGCAAGGAGGTTTCGCTGGAAGAGCCAGAGGAGTGCCCCCTGGGCTAGCGTGTGTGGTGGTGACAACAGCCGGATTGGATTTGGAAAAACTGTTGCTTTAACCCGTATGGTATCGATTCTTCTCAGTTTAATACCGTATACGTCCCCTATCTTGGGACCCTATATTTAATGGATTTTTCGAACACGGAAAACGTAAAAAGAGCTTGCTCTGGCCAGGGGAGTGTCTTTCCCACTGCAGCTAAGGGAACGTGTCCATGCTCTGCCTATCACAGGTCAGGAGGCAGATAAAAGAAGAACAAAAACAAACATGAGTGAAACTTCTGATACGTCCCCAATGCGGCTAAATTGTTTGTAGAGTGGGCCTGTAGGTGGGGGGGGGCAGGCTGGGGCAAGGAGGTTTCGCTGGAAGAGCCAGAGGAGTGCCCCCTGGGCTAGCGTGTGTGGTGGTGACAACAGCCAGAATGGATTTTTGAAAACTGTTGCATCAACCGGTACAGTCGTAAATTATGAACTTGATCAAGTGTAGCATGTGTTCTCCGTATTCTTCTCAGTTTAATACCGTATATGGCAGCTATCCGGAAAAATAGTTTGGAGAGAGAGAAAGATAGGAAAAAGACGTCAATTGTTTGGAGAGAGGGCCTGTAGGTGGGGGGCAGGCTGGGGGGAAGGAGGTTTCGCTGGAAGAGCCAGAGGAGTGCCCCCTGGGCTAGCATGTGTGGTGGTGACAACAGCCAGAATGGATTTTTGAAAACTGTTGCATCAACCGGTACAGTCGTAAATTATGAACTTGATCAAGTGTAGCATGTGTTCTCTGTATTCTTCTCAGTTTAATACCGTATATGGCAGCTATCCGTAAAAATTGTTTGGAGAGAGAGAAAGATAGGAAAAAGACGTCAATTGTTTGGAGAGAGGGCCTGTAGGTGGGGGGCAGGCTGGGGGAAGGAGGTTTCGCTGGAAGAGCCAGAGGAGTGCCCCCTGGGCTAGCGTGTGTGGTGGTGACAACAGCCAGAATGGATTTTTGCAAACTGTTGCATCAACCGGTACAGTCGTAAATTATGAACTTGATCAAGTGTAGCATGTGTTCTCCGTATTCTTCTCAGTTTAATACCGTATATGGCAGCTATCCGGAAAAATAGTTTGGAGAGAGAGAAAGATAGCAAAAAGACGTCAATTGTTTGGAGAGAGGGCCTATAGGTGGACCTCTGGAAAAATTGTTTGGAGAGAGGGCCTGTAGGTGGAGCTCCGGAACAATTGTTTGGAGAGAGAGAGGGCCTGTAGGTGGACCTCCATTAAAATTGTTTGGACAGAGGGCCTATAGGTGGACCTCTGGAAAAATTGTTTGAATAGAGGGCCTGTAGGGGGCCCTCCTGAAAAATTGTTTGAAGAGAGGGCCTGTAGGTGGACCTCTGAAAAAATTGTTTGAATAGAGGGCCTGTAGGGGGACCTCCCGAAAAATTGTTTGGAGAGAGGGCCTGTAGGTGGACCTCTGGAAAAATTGTTTGAATAGAGGGCCTGTAGGGGGCCCTCCTGAAAAATTGTTTGAAAGAGGAGGGGCCCTCCTGAATAGGGGGGCCTCCTGAATTGAAGAGGCCTGTAGGTGGACCTCTGGAAAATTGTTTGAATAGAGGGCCTGTAGGGGGCCCTCCTGAAAAAATTGTTTGAAGAGAGGGCCTGTAGGTGGACCTCTGAAAAAATTGTTTGAATAGAGGGCCTGTAGGGGGACCTCCCGAAAAATTGTTTGGAGAGAGGGCCTGTAGGTGGACCTCTGGAAAAATTGTTTGAATAGAGGGCCTGTAGGGGGCCCTCCTGAAAAATTGTTTGAAGAGAGGGCCTGTAGGGGGCCCTCCTGAAAAATTGTTTGAAGAGAGGGCCTGTAGGTGGACCTCTGGAAAAATTGTTTGAATAGAGGGCCTGTAGGTGGACCTCTTGAAAAATTGTTTGAATAGAGGGCCTGTAGGGGGCCCTCCTGAAAAATTGTTTGAAGAGAGGGCCTGTACGGGGCCCTCCTGAAAAATTGTGCTAAAAGAGTGCCAGTTGGACCTCTAAAAAATGGCGTTTTTGGGTCAGCGTTAGGCAAAGACGATATGGAGGAGGAGGAGTAGAGAAGAGGAATCGGATACATAAGTTATTTAAATCTTTAGCTGCTTTCCCCCGGAGGAGATTTGAATTCCGGTGAAATCCAGGCTTTGTTCATTTTAATAAGCGTCAGCCTGTCAGCGCTGTCAGTTGACAGGCGTGTACGATTATCGGTGATGACTCCACCAGCTGCACTGAATACCCTCTCTGACAGCACGCTAGCGGCAGGGCAGGCCAGCACCTCCAAGGCGTACAGCGCCAGTTCAGGCCACGTGTCCAGCTTTAAAACCCAGTAGTTGTATGGAGCAGAGTGATCGCTACGGACGTTGGTATGGTCAGCTAGGTACTCCCTCACCATCTTTCTGTACAGCTCCCCCCTACTCTGCCTAGACTGGGGACAGGTGACAGTGTCTTGCTGGGGTGACATAAAACTGGCAAAGGCCTTGGAGACAAGCTGGACAAGCTGCCTGCTCGCCTCCTCTCCCCCGCTACTTGGCCCACAGAACCATGCCCTCTG